>CABFOV010007206.1:0-17873 GCA_902141375.1 Timema poppense | reverse complement strand
GGGGGGGGGGGTTCGGGTCACATAATACGAATACGACATTAAATTGTGTACGGCACCGACACGGTGGGTCACAAGTGGAAACCCGGGAATTAGAGGGTATGATCAGAAACAAATTCTTATGGGCATGGGAAATTTAAATTTGGCAGTCATGTAGAAGGACAACTTCAGATAAACAAAAAAATCTTAAAATTGAAATTTCTAAAACTAATATTAGTTAGAAAAAAGGCATAAGGGTGTTTAAAATTTCCCAAACTAATTGAAAAAAACTGATTCCTAGTGAAATATAATATAATCAACTATTTCTGTGTAGCATAAAACTGAAATTCGCTTAGCAGGTATGGGGGACACTCCAAATAAACATAACTATCTGAAAAGTTTGAATTTTAAAGTTGAATTACGAAAAATGGGAGGAAGGGAGGTGGAAATATAGTTTAAAAAACCATTGAAATTAGGCATAAAACTAAAATTTTGCAGATAGGTGAATACAAAATTCCAGGTAACCAAATGAAACTTATAATTTAAAATTTATCAAAGGGAATTGAAAAAAGGGGGTTGGTATGGTTCAAAATTAATTTACAAGACTATTATAAACAACTCGCATAGGTGGCGTAGTTAGCTAACGCGATAGTTTCGTGTTGAGATAGACTGCCGAGGACGGGGAGATCAAGGCTCGAATTTCACTTGGGTGAGCTAGAGTGGTTCTTCCTAGATGGTTTTCCACTCTCCCTCCACGCAAATGTGGGTTCACCTCCTATATATTCAACCTTTTCAATTCCTAAACCTAAGGTCAATGAGTTTTTCTCTAGCGATGCAAATAAGTAGCACAACCTCCTTCGGAGGGGAAGTAAAACGGTAGGTTCCATGTCGATTGTGGAATGTAAAAGAACCGTGGGTGATATGTGAAAGTACCTCTCCTGGCAATATTTGTAGGGCATTTTGCACTTTCTCGTAAAAGTGAAGTTTGTAAGGCAACGAAAAACCAGCAAAGTTTATGAACTCCCATTTTACATAGGATTTTTACCAGATAGTGCAGGCAGGACTGACCAGCTGAGGAGCTGAGTTTAAGCCCAGCGCTAGATGGATATAAACCACATCAAACCAACCTTCGAATTGTTGACTTAAGGTTGAGCCTACTCATAAATGCACGGTTCTAAACAAAACAAAGTTTAATTTTTTTTAATTCAACATTGTTTTTTATTTATTTTAGTAACATATCTGGACATCTTTTATAACTCTTATGGAATTTTCAAACCATGCAAAAAAGTTAATGAAATATTTTCGTTAAAATGTTTTTATTTCAATGCATTTTAAATTGAAAAACAAATTTTATTAATAGATTTTTTTTGTACAATTAAACTAGAATGTTTGTTTATAACATATTATTTAATGAGTAATTTATTTTTATTTTTAAACATATTTCTAAATTTGGGTTAGCTTCAATAATCACGAAGATATTGATCTCTAACGACTCCCAAGTCGACACTATAGTCAATATACATAGTTTTAAATAATAACTTTTCCTTCCACAAATAGTTATCTTACTTGATAATAGGTGCCGTTAGTATGATCGTAACAATTAACAAGCTAACATCGTTTTGCAAGCGTTGGCTAACCTGCTGTATCGGAATCCAGGCGGCAGTGCAGGGTGAAGCTAATCTCTGTGACCTTCTTGAGTCAAAGAAACATTAATACCATGTGCATTTGTATGAGAAGGGCCCATGTCCAGCTATGAAAATTTCCGTGGTTAAATATACATATTTTAATATATTAAGTAACTAAAATACTCACAAAGTCTTAACTGCTGTGTGAATAATGATAGTTGGTCCCTACTTACTTCAATGAGAGTATTATTCTAGTGATACATTATTTTCAAAGAAAAACCCTATAATTTTCCATAGACAAAGTTTTATGACATTGGCCCTTATTTACCTGAGGCAGTAAATCATGTAAAATTCTTCACTCGTACTCTACATTCTTTCACAGGTTTTCTCATTACTAAGCATTACACTTTGTAATTATAAGTGTTAATATTCAGAGTATATGAAAACTACTGTACATTGAATTTTTAATCCACTATTATAATTAATAAAAATAAACATTCCTGCTCGTATCAAACATAGTTATTTTAAATAAAATCGGGTCTAAATGTAATTTGGAGACGTTCTCAGTATGTTTTTATCTACTATATTTATTTTACGGTCTAGGATTTGACTTTCATTGGACTTTGGTATAAGATATTTTTCAAAAAATTAATGAACGAAGTTTTTGGTAGTCAAGAGTGTGAACATGTTAATTTTATTTTATTAGCTTATTAAATGTGATTACTTTTAATTTAAATCTGTTGCATTCTCGCAGTTTGTGCGCTAGGTTCAGAAGAAATGTATCAAATCCCGAACAATAAGTACCCACGGTGATTACTTTTTATATAGTTAACAAAATGTGACCTTTTTTGCTTTCAAACAAGATCCAATGGATTGTATAAATTTGAGCTGAAAAAGTATTTACACAATATTATTTTATATCCTTATGAATAACAAGTTTGTTAAGCATGGGTCGATGGAAGAAAGGGCGCACAAAGAAACTCAAATATAAAATTGATTACTTAACTGCTTGTCGTAATGGGTTAGTTTTGTTTAATGGTACGCATATTACTGGTGTTTAGGCTATCTGTATCTACTAATTTAAGTACAACGGATGAGTAGTAATACTATTTGTTTACTATAGAAATAATATCAAAATTAAGATACAAATAAATATTTATATATAACGATGTAGTGTTTATTATGATCGTTCAAGTAATTTTTTTTTTTTAAAAAGCTCTTAGCTGAGGGTAAATGTTACTAACACTCTGTAACGCACTTATAGTATGTTCAAAATCTCTTGTGCCTCAGAGAGAAGAGTCTATCTGGCTGGGATGGATAGGCTAATTTTTCTGCTTGAGAGTATCATTGTATCTTGACGTATTATCTCCCCACATTTAGTCCAACTTGATCACCTACACACTTAACAGTCCGCCACTACACTTCTTATCTCTCTATCAGTTTATTATTGTTAGCACCACGTCTTACTACCCGTTCGGGTTGTACGCACTTACGCTAATGTGTAATGGTAGGGTGATTGTGAGATGAAATGAAGGACCTACAGTTTAACGTGGAATCCGAACCACGGTGGAGGCCTGGCATTCCCCACATTCACAAGATGTCTTGTCAGAGGTGAAGGAAGGGTTTTGTAATCAGATAAATTTATGCCGGGACCGAGGATTGAGTCCCGGCTGCCAGCATAGGAGTCTGACACCTTACCCCTAGACCGCCAGGTCTCCTACTAGGTAGGTGTCACCCTGTATTTAATATAATACTGCTTTAAGGTGTGATAAGACTGACAATAAAACTAACCATAAGTTTTCAACGTAAACTGAGATCATAATGAGAAGAAATAAACATAAATAAATTATATCCTTCAATATTTTTATTTCTTAACTGTCGGAGCTGGAAGTTTCTTTTCCAGGAAAAGTCAAAACTTAATTAATAAAAAATCAAAAAAATCGAAGTTTTTGAAGCTTCTATCATCCCTAATACAAAACTAGTTTAATATTATTTTTTTTGTCCTGGTACCATACATTTTGTTAAATTAGTGACATGGCAATAGCTCCTAGCTTATTTCACTGGAATACATTAATGACAGAAATAAAATTAAATTTTGAACTATAGTTGTCGACAAATTGTAAAGCTATAAGTGTGTGACGTGCAATTAAAAAAACAAGCTAAGAGTCCTCATTTTAACATAAATTAATAAATAGCTACTCAAACTCAGCCAAATATACCTTTTAAAATGTAAAAGAAATTGTTAGAAATACATTATGTTAGTACTTTATCAAACTTCCTATTAAATTTAATGAGATATAATTATAACTAATACTTAACACCCCATTGCTGCTTATTTATTTTAATAAAATATTGTGAACTTACTTTTTTTTAAATTTAAATCATAAAAAAATTAATAATAATAATAAAGCTATCAGTTGCTCGTAAAATTAATAAAAACACATTATTTTTGCTACAAAATACTGCCATGAAATTTTAAAAGTTCGTCACTTAGTTTTGGAAATAAAATATTTTTAGGTAAGTTTGTTTGGAGCTCATTAAAAACTTATACATCTAAATAAGAAAAATAAATTTATAAACATAATTATGTATGCTTTCAGCATTGGACGATACAATAAATATAATTATTCTGTTAAATGTGTCTACTTACGTATTAATTAGAAGAGAATATTAATTTAAAAAATATAAACAATAAAAAACACAAATAAGACAATTATCTTTATTGAAGAAGTTTAATTTTTAATAAATTTGCTTAAATATTTTCGTTTCAATGAGCACTGTATACAATATTTAACTTACAGTTTGTTACAACTCTCTAAAACTTTCTAAATCCTGTATTCATGTTTCTCTCTTCAAATTATTTTAAATAAAAGTATCATGCCTTCTACAAATAACTTAGAAAGTTTTCAAAACACTGGTTTTCTTTAAACCAAGTATTTTTTTTTAAAAGTTATAGGGTCAACAAAACTTTTAGCCCTGGGGAAGTCGACGAGACAAGGCACTCTTAGGTAAAACTTTGGATGGAAAAACAAAAACTTTTAAATAAATATTTATCATCTAAAAGGCTTTCATGTGCTTTAATATTCAATGGCCTGCAGGGTTGGATCTACTGATAGTGTAAAGGACCTTTATTTTCGGTGGGATGGAGGGGGGAAATATTTTCTACACCCCAATCCTGGTTTCTTGAAGTGTACAATGATTTAATAGTGTATTTTCATCACCACACCTTATTACCTGTTCAGGCTATATATATATACTAATTACGCTAGTGAATTAGGTTTGAGGGACGGTAAATTTAATTTAGAGGAGATGTACCCACATTTGCGTGGAGGGATATAGGAAAATCATTTCGGGAAAACTACCCTCAGTAAACACAACCAGGATTCGAACCCCAATCCCCCTGTCATTGGTAGTTTAGTCTATTTTGAGAGTGACGCCTTACACCATTTAGCCATTGAAACAGGTAGTTCAATAGATATTTATAGTAACCTAGGATATAGTGTAAGTAGCTAATATTCTAGTCAGAATGAGATAATATATTATTTTTTTAAAACAGTACAACACAATCGTACATACTTGCTCATAATATATTATTATTATTATTAGCACCACGTCTTACTACCCGTTCGGGATATACGCACTTACGCTAATGTGTAACGGTAGGGTGATTGTGAGATGAAATGGAGGACCTACAGTTTAACGTGGAATCAGAATCCACGGTGGAGGCCTGGCATTCCCCACATCCACAAGATGTCTTGTCAGAGGTGAAGGAAGGGTTTGGAAATCAGATAAATCTTTGCCGGGACCAAGGATTGAGCCCCGGACACTCAGCACAAAAGTCCGACACCTTACCCCTAGACCACCAGGTCACCCCTTATAATATAATGTACTAGCAGGTTGACCCTTCTTCGCACAAGTTAGCCGTTTCAAAATAAATCTAATTAGGACGTTCAAAATCCGGCTGCCATCATTTTTATAGTTCCTTCGTATAAAATTCTTAGCTAGCTATGGCAATCACAAATCAGTTTGAATTTCACCAAATTACATAAATGAATTGATATACTTGGAACAAAAGCATATCAGATATTAAGCATAATGATTTCCAGACGAGACTTATGGCCTCCAAGCTATGCCACCAGAATTTATTTAAATTGTTATTTCGCTGCTTTATAGGTGCTAGTGTATATTTCAATCCATAGTTATGGTTTTGAAATACTACATCATTGCCTTTAACATAGCTTTAATTTTTGATAATTTTTAGACTTTTTTCATCTGCCCTTACAAAATAAAAGTTTTCCATCAATTAGAAAAGGCTTTTTATCTATAATTTTAGGAATATTAATAGTCCCGTTCCTCTTCCAGCAGCTAATTTTTTAATTACAAATTTCCCAGTTTTTTTTTTTTGTTATGTGGTTTGGTCAAAGCTAGAATTGGGATCCTCTCCCCCACCTGAATCTAGAAATGGTTAAAACTCAAAATGTAAACATATTCGAAGATATTTCAGAACTATACCATCACATATTGGTAAATGATAGGATATACCGGTAAATTCTAAGATTTACCAGTCTCCGGATTTTTACAGCACTATATATATATAAATATGAAACTATTATATGTATATATATTCATACATTATATTTTCAAAATAAAGTAGTAGTTAAAATTGTATAACGAGTATATCCAAATGAAACTAATTACTGAATATATCATGTTTCACTATGTATATTTATAATTAATTAATCCGTACCTCTTTCCACTAATTAAATTTACACTGTGAACATAGCCATGAGAATGTAATTTAGTGAAACCTAGTGAAGTGTCCTACGATCAGCGTGAATGCAGGGACGTCATTACCGTGGTATTCAAGAGTTCTGAAATAATCTACGACCGCTAGAGAGTTCACTAAAATTGTAGAAAAAAAAAGTTGATGAAATGCAATATAAACAGCATCCAATGAATAACTCAAAATAATTGGATTTAGCAACAAAGTTTATTAAAGTTTCTAAACTGTAAATCTTTCACCTTATTTTAATCTGCAAGGATTTAAATAAACAGTTAGATTCATAATATCATCAAATAGCTATCGAAACAATAAAAATATATATTTATAATTATTTTCAGACACGTTACAAAATTGTCAAGAAAATTAATGTATAGTTATTTTATTTAGATATTATTAAATTAAGGCCACCACCTATTTTAATGGAAAGGTCTTCACACTATAGTGTAGTATGGAAAGGATGTTATAAATTATAAAAACTATTGAAACAATCTCTATTGTCTTTAAATGTGGTGTTATGAGACTATTTAAAATACATATCTTTACTTGAGGAAAGATATACCTATTATTCTTACCATTTAAAGTAATCTTTAAACTGAGAGATTTCGTGTTAATCACCTTTAAAAAAAATCTATTTATACCTTTTATCACTTATTTCTTAAAAATTATACAATTTATAACACAAGGAATTTAATTGTTTAGGCACATGTTTGTATATAATTTTTTTTCCATTTTGTTATGAGACATTTATGTATATATTTTAGCACTGCATCTTACTACCTGATCAGTTTATATGCATATCTACTAATTCAACTAATAAACTATAGACGAGTAAAGTTGAATTTAAAGGAAGTTTATCCGCATTTGCTTTGAGGAAGAGTGGATAACCACTTTGTAAAATCCACCTTCAGTACACCCGACCCGGGATCGACCTTAGATCTCCCTACAATTGGCAGTCTAGTAAAATATGAGAATGACACCTTAGATCATGTGGCCTATGAATCAACTCATATATATTTATTTTTAAAATAACAAATTAGTTATTAAATAATGAGGCATTTCTGACGTCTGAATCTCGTCTCTAAGCACCACTGAATCATCCACTTAGAATACATTAAAAAACCATTAAAACCAAACATACATTTTAACTTTTACTTTTTCTCGACTCCTTAGTGAGAGAAGTATTGTGATAGTCACTAAAGTCTAACTCGAGATATTTATAAAGGTCGACGTTTCATGAGCCATTGAAACAGAAAAAAAAGTAGATTTTGCGATTCCGTCTGTCGACCTAAAGTCAAAAAAATTTAACCGATCAGGCTTAAACTATTTCTAGAGTTCTCATAAGGTTTCCCAGAAGGGTTTTAGGAATTAGATATCCAACCCTAAAAATTAAGAGTTGTTTACTGATGGTCAAATGGTTAAATTGTGTACCCAAGCATTATTTAACATTACAAACGAAATGGAAGTACTAATCATCCCATTGTGGTGACTTTAAGGACACTTTACATTGGCAGACATTTCCATTTAGGATCATATCTCTTCAACTATTTGGAACATGAAATAACTTTTAATAAATTTATATTAGGCCCTACAATTAGAAATTAAATACTTCGTGTTGAAGGTTCACCATTTTGAGATTTGTGTTGCAGGTTCACCATTTTGAGCTTTGTTTTAGAAATCACTATCTTTATCTTGAAATTGCAGGTTTACCATCTTGAGCTTTGTGTTGCAGGTTCACCCCCTTGAGTTTTATGTTGCAAGATCACCATCTTAAGCTCCGTATTGCAGGCTCATCATCTTCAACTCCATGTTGCAGGCTCGCCATCTTGAACGTCGTCCTGGTGACTAAGCCGCACGACTTGCAGGAGCTCGTGAACTCAGAGTCTCGTGTGATGTTGCTCTACTCTACCAGAGAGGAAGCCATCCACATCCTGACAGCCGCAAGGGACCTCTTCAAGATCACCGGGGAGAACTACGTTTGGGTGGTCACTCAAAGCGTTATTGAGAACTTGCAGACCCCTTACCAGTTCCCTGTCGGCATGCTGGGTGAGACGTTTACCACATTCTGTTTCGATTTACGTAGTTTAATAAAGAATACATTTAATATCACATTTTATCTAAATACTAGGCCTTTTTTTGACAAAATCATTCAGGATTTAATGCAATGTCTCTTACCTGATTTAAAAAAAAATCTATTTATGGATATTTTATCACTCGAGGTAGAGATAGCTGTGTCAATCGCTCTGCCAGGTTATCGGGATACGTGGCGTCTTTGATTTTCGCCATCTTTGATTTTTGAAGTCTTGTATTTTGCTTATAAAGACAGCATGCTCCATAGCGTCCATGCTAAGTCTAAGCTTTCTAGGACTCAGTTTTAGGTCTATTCTGCCTTTTTTTAATCTCCTTCTTGGATATTTCTTATAAAGATAGTATTTTCTATAATGTACATCCCAAATTTTAGTTCTCTAGGACTCAATTTGTAGTTCTCGTGGGTGACCTGGCGGTCTAGGGGTAAGGTGTCAGACTTCTATGCTGGCGGCCGGGGTTCAATCCTCGGTCCCGGCACAGATTTATCTGATTACCAAACCCTTCCTTCACCTCTGACAAGACATCTTGTGAATGTGAGGAATGCCAGGCCTCCACCGTGGTTCGGATTCCACGTTAAGCTGTAGGTCCTCCATTTCATCTCACAATCACCCTACCATTACACATTAGCGTAAGTACGTATAGCCCGAACGGGTAGTAAGACACGGTGCTAATAATAATAATAATAATGTAGTTCTCGTCAGCCATTGGGGATCCACTATCTGGAATTTTTAAAGTTTCAGAACTTTGCCCATAACGTCCATAACAAGTTTCAACTCTCCAGATTATCTGTAAGGGGTATTAAGAGCATTTAAAGACCATGAAGTCACCATATTGTTTTGATTTATGTAGATAAGTAGAATAAAGTTTATTTGCGATATACCCAATCCATTTTTTCAATTTGAAACAAAGGTGAATTGAATTGAAGCCAAAGGGAATTTCAAATATTAAAAAATAAGTTTAATGTTAGACAAAGATAATTAAACACCTTTAGACCTTAAAAAGAATTTATAAAACATGATATTACTAAAATTATTGACATAATCCATCCTAAGCTGAAAAATTAAGTTATTATTAATACATGTACAATAATTGTTCTATATATTTTTGATGTGAACATGTATGTGTGAAAAACGCTCCACTTACCCTGAAAGGAAGCAAACTACCTTGGCATATTAGATTATGGTAATTTATTATAAGCTATGCCATAGTGGGACCATGCAAGATAAGCTTATTACCTTATAAGGTAAACGAAGTGTACATAGCAACACATAATGTCAAAATTTGCCTACACATTAAGATGTTAGCTGTTGTCATTTTTATTGGTGAAGCTTTTTAACAGTGGGAAACCGATTTTTAATTCGAATCAAGGTCAAGGCTGACGAATATTAGAGATGAAGTTGAAGATTTTGAAGCGTGGCACACCCCTAAAGTATATGCTACCCATGCGTACAAATTTGTTAATGTATGTACATATTTACATAAATATTAAATTAATTTCTAAAACTTGGTAATTTGTCCAGGTAATTTTTGCCTCTTATGTTAAATTAAAAGTTACCAAAATAGTTATACATTCATCCACCTTGAAAATATAATTAGTCAGTTTGATAAGTGAAGTTAATTTACGTAAATGACTTAAGTGGTAGAGCACATATCTACAAAGTGGATAACTATGCAAGTTTTTTGAGTGATTTTCCAAATGAATTAAAAGGCTTGAGCTACTAACTTGAAACAGATTATAATTAATCACGTCATTTTTACGGGTAACAGCTATAGGACTATATTTTTAGGAGCTTATGCACTGAAAGTCTTTAAAATTTATTCTTTAAGCTTTGAAATTAAACATATTTTTAAAGACTTTTCGTTAGATTTGTAAGGAAAATAGTACTAACTAATGAATAGTGATAAGAAATAATATAAAGTGAGAATCAACCTGTTGTTTAGTAAACTGGTTACTTAACTTAATTCCTCAAATTGATAACCAAGTTTAAGTAACTATCTTACCTTACATCTGCTTAATTCTCACTTTATATTTTTTCCTATCATTATTAAATAAATAAATTATATAGTGCACCGCCTCTTTATCTAAGTTATACATATATCTCGTAGGATAAAACGAACATCACATTTCACCAATGGACATACATCAAATTATAGACACAATTATTATTAGGTGTCCTCTCTTACGACAGGTCCAGTCCTTTTGTCAGTGAGACTCAATGCGCCTTGTCCCCTGACTCCTCCTTCAGCTCCCATAATTTTCTTTTTTCTTTCAAGTCATCTAATATTTTAATCTTCCTTCTTTATAATCTCCTCTTTCCCTCAAACTTTCCTTCTATGACGTCGAGTAGAAGATAGTTATTCCTAAGGATGTGTTCGATACAGTTTGCTTTGCGCTGAAGAATAGCATCCAAAATATTAATTTTCTCATCCTCTCTTCTTCAGACTTCTTAATATGACACCCTGCATATCTACTTAATATTCTAAAGTCTTCTCCAGCACCACATATCAAGGCTCTCCAAGTATTTCTTTTCCAGCTTCCTGAGAATCCAAGTTTCTGCTTCATACAGCGCGATGCTCCAAATGTAGGCATTTCATCAGTTTCTTCCTCAGTTCCAAACTCAACTTGCTGGTCAGTAGTAACCTCTTCTTGTTAAAAGCTTCCTTGGCCATGGTGATCCTTAGTGCAATAAGCATCCTTTGTCGGCAAACTTACCAGGTACTTGAACTGATCAAGACAACCTACAGAAATATATTATTTTGTTCTCTTTAAAAATATATTTTCCTATAGCTTGGAAAATATTATTTCAAATAAAAGTATTTTCGTTTCAAAAGAGCTATAACTTTTTAATAATAAGCTATTTCGTATCTCAAACAGAATCGTAGATATGATCAAAATGGTAAATTTCGGTTTATCTAAAAGTGCCCTCAAAGCCATTTTAGTGGGAAAATGAGATGCACCATTTGGTTTTGTTATATTAAACAGTGTCTTGGTATAAAATTTAACCAAAATAGTTTAAGAATATTTTGAGAGAATCTGTTTTATTTATTTTCGCCGTGTAAGTAAACTTCCCTTATCTTAGAGTCGTATGGATCATTTAAAAAAATCCTCTAGGGAGCCCTATGAAAACCCAAGATATCAAGTTATAGCCTGATCGGTAAAATGGTTTTGGCTCTAGTTGGAGGTACAGACAGACAGACAGATACACATTGCAATAAACACTTTTTATAGTTTAAGTGGTCTTGAAAAGTTGATGTCCATCAAAATCTGCAGTTCACTTTTTTTTTATGACGGTTGCAATCATTTCTCTTTCCGAAGGTTAGAAGGAAAATAAAAGTGGTTTAACTAGCTATAAATAACTTAAAAATAAATTTCCTCACACTCCTTGGGTGGAAAAAGTATTTTGATTCTAACTGATGTTTCATGACCCTTGAATAAAAAAAATATATTTTTTTGTAATGACTTATGCCTGTTTGTTAGTGGTACTAGAGCCAAAACTATTTGACCAATCTGGCTAAAACTTGATATCTAAAGATCCACAAGGTTCATTAGATCTAGTTTTAAAAATATATATTCAAACCTAAAATTAAGGTTAGTTTATTTAACGATTAAAATAGAAAAAGTTTATTTTACAAATATGATCTAATAATTTTGATTAAATTTCATATATATGCATTGTTCAATATTATAAACCAAATGAGTATTCTTATTTATTATTATTATTATTAGCACCACGTCTTACTACCCGTTCGGGCTATACGCACTTACGCTAATGTGTAATGGTAGGGTGATTGTGATATGAAATGGAGGACCTACAGTTTAACGTGGAATCCGAACCACGGTGGTGGCCTGGCATTCCCCACATTCACAAGATGTCTTGTCAGAGGTGAAGGAAGGGTTTGGTAATCAGATAAATCTTTGCCGGGACCAAGGATTGAACCCCGGCCGCCAGCATAGAAGTTTGACACCTTACCCCTAGACCGCCAGGTCACCGGCTCTTATTTATTCCATGAAAATTATTTTGAAAGAATAAGCGGAAATCTCCAATTTTGATCCTATCTCTGCAACTCTTTGAAATAAATATAGCTTATCACGGCAAAAATAAGTAACCGATGTCTGGAAAATTAATTGTTAGGTTTTTTGGTGAACATAGATGTTATTTTACTCTCACTGTATTTCTGTAACAAGATATACTCTTTAGTTTGTGTTCTTAAATGAAGTTTTTATGAAACAATGTTTATTATTTCGTTTCATATATATCGTATGAGTTTTGAGTAAATATATCAATTTTTAGACAAAAGAGAAATAAATCTGTGCGGTGCACCATACCCTTTATTTTAAGAGTTAATAATATATCATTTAATTAATGAGAGTGCAAGTTATTTTATTAATATGAAACTTTCATCTTACGTTAGTATTTGTTCTTACTAAAATTTATAATATACAATTTAAATTTTTCTTACTATATTTGAAGATACTAACCAGAAAATATTTATTCTTCCTTCTCAAATCCGAATATATTGTCAATCTTTTTATCGTTATTATTATTATTATTTATTAATAGGTGTTATATCACACGACGAGTCCATTAATTTTGTCAGTGAACTTAGACCGACACCGCCAATGCACCCTGTCCTCTGCCACCTAGAATTTTCTTCTTTTAATCATTAAGCAACCATAAATCAATTTCAAACACGAAAATAAAAATACTCCATTATCCGTAAACGGTAATGTTGCCGGTTCCTATTTAATGATTAGCGTCTTAAGATGTGGCCCTTCTTAAAGCCTTCACGAATCTCGTCCATCACTCTCACTCTTGTCAGCCAATCTCTCTCTCTCTCTCTCGTGTCGTTATCGTTACAGTCAACTGGAGCCTTTATTCTCGCCCACATTTCTGGCACGAGTTGAACATGAACGTGCTAAGTATGACCTTTGCGTTGGAGGATACAGAGAAGAATATTTACTGAGGGGAGGGTTAATTTGGCTCAAACCCGCTTCGGCAATCAAACGGTCTAAGACAGGGCTGAAAAAATAATTCCATTTACATAGAATATTAAAAATACTAAATGTACCATGTTTTAAAAAAATGTACTATATTTATCTTGAGTTAAATAATATTCAGCTTTTGTATATTATTATTATTATTATTATTATTACAAAAATTAAAAGTATACAGCCTAAACAGGGTTATTAAGATCTCCAGATACAACACATATACAGGTTGTAGAGGGGATCACAGTACTCCCACGTAATTAACTTTGAGTAAAGGCTGATTCACACATAACTCTAAGCTAAGCTATGCTAAGTTTTTGTCAGTTTGGTTACACACTCATTGCTAGGCCAAGTTAAGATCACTCCCTAATTCATTGTGGTTTCTTTCTGGTATGCTCCAGCGAATTTAAATTATGGCATTCTCCAAAATGTCTTGTTTGAGGCCAGATGATAGCCTAATAGTGAGGAAGAGGAGTATTTGCTTTTAAGAAGTAGGATTGACGTGTTCAATTAACGGTTGAATTTGAACATAAAACACTTATTAATACAAAACCTAAATAGAATATTAATTAAATACACTTAAAAACAAACTGAAAACATCAACACGTCTTTGGTTATGTTCAAAAATCCAACACCACTTCTGTTCAACACGTGACCCAAGCTGCGTTATGAGCACGCGCAATGATGGCTCAAGATGGAAGATGGAAAAACTGGCAGGCCAGCGATCGTATAAAACATAGCATGGCATGGCTTAGCTTAGCTTTCTGTGTGAGCCAACACATTTAAATACAGGGTCCGCTATTTTTCTAAAGAGTTAGCAGAGCAAATCTTATCTAATCATAGCTTAGCCTTCAGTGTAAACCTGCCTTAAATTGTGACGCTACGAGACGGCAAAGCTGATGCTCTACGCACCTAAGGGGGTAGGCAACACGTTCAGCAGGCCGGGCAATAAACCCACCACTCGCGCCCATGACATACACGATGGTGCAAGCGTGGCATGGCGGCATTGCACGGATGTCTGTCAACATGGAGGGACGTAACACGCACCCTGAAATGGCAGACATGCATTGTGTGTACGGTGCCACTGGAGGCAACGCACTGACGACGGAACGTATGGAGGGGGGGAGGAGAGTTATCCAAACAGACGCCGTCCTCCTTCGTTACTAGTCAGAATTTACACTCCACTCCACTTACTATGTGCTGAATATTTATGAGCTGCCCACCCCCAAACTTTGACGTCTCGTAGCACCGCCATTTGACGCTGCTGACCACGGGTTCATTACTCGGGATTGTTTGTCTTGTCGCCCTCTACAAACGGTATAATTGTGTACCTGTAGATCTAAATAATCTTGTTTAAAACAATAAGATTAACCTTATATATTTATCAAAATTTTAAAAAAAATCAATTTGCAGCAATGGTATTAATATCGGGATTTAAAACTAGTCATAAAATCACTTTCATTGTTTACAAATATATTTTTAATGCTGAGATATCCCGGGTGTTTGGTTTAATTTCATGTGAGGAAAAAACTTAACGATTTCATATGCTGCAAAATATTGCACATATTTGTTTCAAAGATCAACAACTTTGGGGGATTGATTGTCGTCAAATAAATAGTACAAATTTTGTATAACAACCTCATATTCTTCAAATTATGCCAAATTCTTAACTGTCACATTCCAAAATTCTGTATTTCCTCGACTGGTTTATAAACATAAGAATAGGCTCGCGGTGCATTAGGGTTCATCATAAGGTCCATGGGGCCCCACAAAATCAAGGACAGGGCCCCGTGAGCCATGAGTTTGACGCAGCGGAGAGATGTGTGTTTGAATCCCGGTCAGTTATATTGAGGATGATTTTTCCGTAAATGGTTTTACAATCTCTCTACGGGTACATTTCCTCTAAATTTAACCTTAATCATCGCTAAAATAAAGGCGTAATTAGTACAGATTATGTGTACATCTCAATCGGCTAATAAACCACTGTACCAAGAAATAAAATTTGCTCAAAGGGAATCCAAATGGTCTTAATTTAAATATTTGGAAACTTCCTGTACAAATTCATTTGATAATGATTTTTACACATATCCTCTTCCTCTTATTATAGTAGTATTTGGGTAGGAAGGAATTTTTGAAAAGTCTATATTCCTTCCAGAATCCTACTATACTAGTGGATCATTGGAACGATGGTTGAAGATTATTGCGCTAAAATGTGTTAACAATTTTTTATAAGAATAGTTTTTAAAGAATAACGATTCATTAGACATTCTAGTAAAACGTTTACTCATCAAAAGTTATTATATATTTTGAGCTTTTGGTGTTTAATTTCAAGCAAAACATATATATTTATCCCTTCAAAACAAGTGGAGAGTCTTAAAACCACCCCTCTACCAGCTATATTTCTAATTGTTGCACCACCACTTAAGTATGAATTAATAACCAAGGATAAATATTGTATCCACCAATATGCAATCATAGGGTGACCTGGTGGTCTAAGGGTAAGGTGGCAGGCTTCGGTGCTGGGGGTCCGGGGCTCAATCCTCGGTCCCGGCACGGATTAATATGATTGCCAAACCCTTACTTCACCTCTGAAGAGAAATTTACTAATCACAACTTGTTGAATGTGAGGAATGCCAGGCCTCCACCGTGGTTCGGATCCCACGTTAAACTGTAGGCCCTCCATTTCATCTCACAATCACCTTACGATTACACACTAGCGTAAGTGCGTATATCCCGAACGGGTATTAAGACGCAGTGATAATAATAATAATAATGCAATCATACAGAAATCAGGGTGTCCATGGTGACGTAAGCAAATAATGATTGTACAGAAAATGAGCCACTGCGCACACATCAGAAAAGCTGGAAATTCGCTAGTAAAATCGGGTTCTCGTTGGATGCCCCGTTGGATGCTATTATTTTTTGCATTATCTTGGACACTTAACCTTTAAAATGGGCATTTCTTTGTCAAATTAAGTTCATCTGTTTTATCGTAATTTCAATTAATGGAAATAAGCTTATCAACTTTTATATTTGGTACAATTTTGGTAGAAAAAAGGTCTTCCAGAAGGTTCTTTTTTTCTCTCCATAAATCTTACTATATCCATCCGCGAACACAATTTGAGTGCCACGCCGACACGAAAAAATTAAATATTTCTAACCGTTTGAGAAGTATTTGTTGATGACTTTAAACTCTCGTAATCGTTTTGTAATAAGAATATTGACGAAAGGACAGTCCAACGTCAGCAACAGCAACATTCAACATCGAAACAATAACATTAATTCCAAACTACAAGCACAATGTGTTTAATTAATCACTGCTAGTAAGCTTGCTACCGCACGTTTTAAAACAATAACGTTTGTAGCCCGAAAATACGCAATTACAGTTGATTATTCGGGTAATAGACCGTTGAGGGGTAATATACTCCCTTCTGGGAATTAAATACGGGATTATTATGTTTATCTCGAGAGGCTAAAGAGCTCGAGGCTGCTGAAGTTCCATGTCGTTACGATTTAGAACCTAATGCGAAGGCTAGATTCCCTGAAATTAATTTAGCGATAGTTAACGGATGTACATAGAAACAGTGGACGAAATCCACCTTGTAGATACGTGAGCAGGCATTAGCTGAGACTAAAGGACTTCCCGGGTATCAACCCAAGTCCTACTTAATCTATTACAGGTTACTGACACGATGGCCTCACTTCTAACCTAGCTCTTATTTTAAACATTGTTATCATCACTTTAGTCTATCAGCGTCCGACACCACGGTGTAGTGGTCAGTGTAGTTGGCTACAAACCTACGGGTCCAGGGTTCAATTCTTGGCTGGTACCTTGGGTATTTTTCTATCAAGGGAGATTAGGCTTAAGCTAGGTTTAAAACTCCTGCCAGCCCACACCTCCATATTTACTATCATCACATCATCACATTGCGGGTACGACGTGTAGAAGACCTCCATAGATGTACCCTAATCTACGTTCTGTTACACAAGAGCGACGAATTGTCTACATACAGGCGACCGAACTGGATGTCACGTCTCTCTCTGACATTTATCATATACTCTGTTACTTAATTCACTAATCTGGTGACCTAGTGGTAAGGTGTCGGACTCCTGTACTGAGAGTTTGGAGCTCAATCTTCGGTCCCGGCACAAATCTATCTGATTGCCAAACCCTTCCTTCACCTCTGGCAAAACGTGTACTAATCACAACTTGTGAATGTGTGGAATGCCAGGCCTCCACTGTGGTTCGGATCTCACGTTAAACTGTAGATCCTATATTTCATCTCACAATCACCCTACCATTACACATTAGCCTAAGTGCGTGTAGCCCGAACGGGTAGTAAGACGTGGTGATAATAATAATTCACTAATCTCAATCCTTTCCTCCACGACAATCCCTGAAAAGTTCCTTAGG
>CABFOV010007205.1:0-29821 GCA_902141375.1 Timema poppense | reverse complement strand
ATAATTTGTCAGTGTTGTAAGAACAGTTAAGTTAAGCAAGAGAAATGTGGTCTCAGTCAAGCCTATGTCTCAGAATTATTTCAGTAGTTATAGTAGGACCACGATAGGTTGGTTTGGTATCTGATGCTTATAAAAGTTATTAAAATTATGTTCATATAATTTGCTGTATTTTTATTTATCAATAACTTAATTTTTTTTATATCTTTATGATTTAATCTTTCATTAAATCAACCCCAAAGTGTTCATATGATTAAGTATTATCTCATAACACTGTTAAACAAAGTTGGATAAATATACTATAAACCTCCTAGTTGAATATTTCAGTCAAATTTCAATCTAAGTAGGAATTGATACTATTTAAAATTGCCATAATCAAGCTCCTAAAGTTTAAAAAAATAGGTTTTTGCATCTGAAAGAGAGATTAACCTTTTAATTAGCCTAACAACCTTGATGGTTGCATGATCTAACACGTAATTCTCGTGTCGGACTGGATTGCTGGTGATGGTGAGATTTGGGTTTGTATCTCACTCAATCAGGTGTACTGGAGATTTTTCCTAGATAGGTTTCCACAATACCTACAAAAAAATGTTGGTTTCTTCTACAGTTATTACATTTTATTATTAGTGTAGTTACTGTACTTATGTGTATAATACAAAAGAGTATTAAGGTGTAGAAAAAATCTTTTAAATTAAGTATGTACAAGTATTTGTAGTTATAGTAGGATTCTTGTAGGAAGAGAAATCAGTAAGCCTTTCTGACGTTTACAACACTTCCTTAAGTTACACTGCTTTGATATTATATTCATAAGTTAAGTTATCAGTAAGTGAGCTGAAGGTGTCCCTTTTGTTAGATATTATCAATACCAATAAAATAACACTAGTACATTAATACAGGCTAGTAAAATGTTATCAATATTGATCACAAAAAAAGTGTCTGTTATTCTTTCTTCCTGCCAAAATTCTACTCTATTCTGACTACAAGTTTTCTACCAGCAGCCACCAGTTGACACTAACAAGCACAAATGAACATCACAAGATAGATATCTAAGTGCGGTAATGAATTTTGAAATTCCTAGAGACAGAATAAGTAGGCTAAGTAAAATAACAAAAGAAAAGTAATTTTGTGAGGCATGGTCAAAACATAATCGGAAAACCAGTGCTCAAAAATGTTTGCATAGCCCAATTGTAAATATCATCTAAACTAAAGCTAAAAAATGTTGTTAGTAAGTATTTCTTAGTGTAGCGAGTGTAAAAAAAATATATAGGCAGCTAAATATAAGCAGTCGTACAAAAGAGAATGACAATTTAATTTTAATTGTTAATAAGGTAATGGTGAATGTTTTAAAAAAAATCAATTTAGGCTACATGTTTGTGATTATTTTTTAAATGCATTGAAATCACATATTGTGTTCAAGTATTATTTTATAAACACGTAGCAAACTAATAATGTTTTAAGAATTTCTAAATTAAGAAAATAATATTACTAAATTTGAATAATGCGCCAAAACAATCTTTATCGTGTTGGCCGTGATTATTTTAAACAAATCAAATTCCTAACGCAAAATATACCACGCGTTTACTTTACTATACGAACTAACGTGAAGGGTATTGATATAAATAATGTCGATTACTACATAATATAGCATATTAATGATGTAAACAAAGTTTAGATTCAACACTGTGTTGTGTATATTCTGAGGTAATCTTACCTATAACGCCCAAGAATGTCAACAGCAAGTTGATTCCAAAGATAACCACCCATGATCGAAAAGATGAAATTTTGGTCAATTTACTATTCATTTTGACAGTAATCACCAAAAATGTTCCTTAAACGAAGACATTATTTACATTTTTAAACTCCAAAGTGTTTCTCTCAGTCAAGAAACTTTATAATGACACACTGTAAACAATAACATTCCATTCACATTACTCTGTCACTACCAAGCCAACCAAACTACTACCTGCTTGGCTGCTACTTGCTACCGTATCTCAAAAAGATTCTGCAAGCGGATGGATATAACTTGGTATCTTTCATAAAGTTGGTAAAGTTAAATATAAACGTTAATATAAGTGACCAAATATTTTGTGAAAATAAATTATAATTTAGTAAATAAATCCAGTTTAAACAAATTAAATTTCTTTTTAAAACTATTATTGTAAAATTTGAATCGAACTATGTTTCACTATACGAATCTATTATGGTACATACACTGCTACCTAGTGGTATTTTTTGAACTGTATTTTGAATTAAATATCCCTTCTGTTTCAAACATTTTATCTTTAAATTTTACTACCAATTTAAACGGAAATACTATCTTTAATGAATTCAAATATAATTAAAATTCAAAACACCTAACTTTCACACGCAGCGCTTAAGAAAATAAGCAAGACTGAATAATAATAAATTAGGAATTTAGTTTCAAGGTAGCTTATTTTTAAGTGTATCTGTTGGCACTAAATGCTGGTCCAGACTCCAGACTCACAAAAGTGGTTATCTTGTGGCAATATCAAAAAATAAAATTGCTCTAACATTAACATTAAATCGTGTTTTCCAATTTGTATACAATTTTTATATTAAAATGATTTTTTTTCTTAAACAGATACTAAATTAGTTTTGCTATTTTCTTCTTTGACATAAGACGTTTGACATTTCTGTGACACAGGCCATAACCTTATTTTATGTTATTGTTTAAATACCTTAATATGCCTTTATAGTGTAAGGAAAAGTAAATGGATCGGATAAAAAATAATGTACAACACATAAGAACATAGCAGGTACTTAATTTCCATACAAACTGCCATAAACATGACTCCAGCATCAGAAGTACCACTTCATGCCCTTCGAAGCAATACAAGAGAAGTTCTTTCTGGGCTTTTAAATCCACTAAAGGTGCTACCAACAGAGGATGGCTTACCAAGGGACTGGCGAGGTCTGGCTCAGTTGGCAGGACTGCAAGGCCATATTATTTCGATGCTAGTTGAAAATAGGGACCCCACCAACAAGGTAAGCTTATACAGTAACACAAGGCTAATGTAATATCTATAGTTTGAGAGACGGAATTTAATCCAGTTTTTTCACCTCGTTTTGGTTAAAAAAAACTCCACGGCTTGAGTCCACAGTCTAGCTATGCCCGAGCGTCCGCTGTTGACATTGATAGTTTTAACCTTTGAGGAGAGAAGAATCTAGAAAACAATCTATAAAAAACTATCCTCTGTTCATCCATCTGGAGTTTGAACCCTAACCTCCTTACATCGGCACAGTTAGCCCATGATAAGCTTACGGTTAATCCGTGTAACCACCGATATAATTCTATAACAGCTATTTGATGTTATGTATTTAAAATCATAAAAACTTAGATTTTACCAAATTTGCATGTGGGTTCTAGAGAAATATTCAAAACAGTATTTATTAAAGTATTTAAAATCTCCACAATCAAGTAGGCTAGGCTTACTTATTTGATGTGATCAAAAAAATAGTAGATATCGGCCCGCAGGCTGTGATTTTGCAAACCTTAGTGTAAAGCTTCAAAAACTCCAACTATGCTTTGAATATTCACAAAACCATCAGGAATAAGGTACAGACATGATACATTTACTTATCTCTTAGATGACACAACCATTCAGTCATACAATTTTCAAAAACATATTTCTAAACTTCTCCCTTTAGAAAATTACTTTTTCTTTTGTTTAGTCAGAACAGAACTGTATTAAACAACTCTACAGAACTCTTTCCCGAGTTTTGTATTAGAATTTAAGCCTAAGTTTTACCTACTCTGTTTATCGAGCAGTATTGTGTGATAATAAATTCAACTGTACAACAATCAACTCATCGACTTTGATCGCCGAGCTTGGCAAACTCATTTCAATAAATGGGTCATATAGGTTGTGCAATTAAAAATACTATTTAAATAGTGGGTAGAAGGTGTGTGATATTGTAACAAAATATTTTTAGAAGGGGGTTTCAAAAAATGTTGGCAATATGTGGCTAGATGAGGGAGATGGTGGGGGGAAAAATTAGCATGACATAGTTAATGGACATCGCTATATATGGTCAAATGTTGCAGCCATCTTTTATCTATAGTTTCTTCGTCTTCTCTTATAATATGACAATGTATAAACACTGTACAATAATGTAAAGTACGGTAATTGATATTGAAAGAAGCCAACCTGAAAGGATAGTTAGGTTGAGCCTAGATGAATTGGGTTTGTTTCTATCTAGGCCTGACCTAACTATTCTTTCAGGTTGTCTTCCTTCACTATCACTTAATTTACAGTATTGTACAATGTTTCTACACCGTCTTCTTAAACATTTCCATGCCTTAAGGCAGTAATTTGTTTTATTAGTCTCCTCTTACATATTTAATACTAAAAACAATACTTGAACCTCTTTATAGCTTTTAAAACTTTTTTTTTAAACCAAAGGTGTTGGAAGCGTGGCCAAAGAGTTCTTTTGGGAAGCTGCAAGACGCTTTGGGTCATCTGGATCGATGGGACGTCTTAGACGACACAGCTGCCATGATGGAGAAGGACGCCACAGAATACTCCAAACTTCAGATTAAAGCTAACAGCACGGCCCCAACTATCAACACAGAGGTGGACAGACAAGTTCTAACAGTCGACGATGTCATCCGCTTGAACAAAGGACTGGATCCTCAAAACTACGACGCTTTTCTACTCTACGCGGAAGAGGACGAGGAATTCGCCAAAGAGATTATGTCTCAGATGGAGGATAAGTTTGGTCTCAAACTGTGTGAGAAAAACCGTGACCTTGTAGGTGGACTAACCTTCGAACATGAAGCTATAATGAAGCTGATAGCAGAACGTTGTAACCGTCTGATAGTCGTGGTATCCCCGAGTTTTCTTAAGAGTGAGGTCATCAAATTTTTTCTGACTTTTGCGCAAGCCCTTGGAATTGATCAGAGACAGCGAAAAGTTGTTCCGTGCTTGTATCAGCGTTGTAAACTTCCTCCAGAATTAAGCTATTACTTCTTTCTGGACTACACTCGTTCGGGTAAGTTGTGGGACTTTTGGACCAAGTTGAGGGACTCTATTCAAACCCCGACTGTGTCTCCAAGAATCGAACAGCATTCCCATTACATGAAGACTAGTGCTGGTGATAGCAGTAGTCTTAAAATAAAGCTAGATAAAGTTTCACACTATCAAACTACTGTATCAAAAGTAAATGACAAATCTAATGTACCGACTGCATCGTTTTACTCGCAAAAAACTTTGGAACTTACACCAGGTCTATCTTCAGAGCAGTTTCCTAGTGTATCACATTTGGACCTCCGTGAAAAATCATTAAGTTTGGAAAACATAGGACCAAAGAACACCAATTGGTTTCAGCGGTTAAAGATTTTGAAGAAAAAGAAACAGCCTGAGGCTATATGATTATAAATTCTTATATATAACTTAAATATTTTCAGTATATTGCATATTAGGGGTATGCAAAGCTTTTATTTGGCTTCTAATAAAAAAAATGGCTATGGTTACGCTTATGAAAAAAATCCTGCTCACTATGAAAATAAAAATATTGACAGATAAATTAGTAATCAATTTATGTTTAATTATCACCATTCTGAACTGTTAGACCTATGTACATTACAAATTAATATTTCTAATTAAAAAAATCTCAAACAGAATTTTATGTCATAATAGTAACTTTATTTATCAGCTTAAAATGAAATATGAAACAAAGAATTATGCGTTAACTCTATCTATATTAATAAAATGAAGATTTTGTGTATCTTTGTTTGTCATGAGCATTGCACGATATCTATCGCACACAAGGTCTTACATTTTAAAATTGAATAGCCTATGTGCATGAACATGTTCATCTTGAAGCCAGAATTTTATAATTTGAATTACATTTCCTAAAATTAATTAAAAACTGGTTTGGAAGAAATAAAATGAATTTTTGTCTGTTTGTTTGAACCAAATAAAAGCGTTGCACAGGGCCATTGCGTGGCTACCCAGGGCAACAACACTGGGTACTTCTGTTAGTGTTTTATAAATGATTAGTTGAAGTACATAGAATTAACCCAGACAACACTTCTTTTTTTTTGCTACAAGCATACAGAAAAAAAAATCTTCATTTTAGTTCTTCCAACACAGCTTTTAACTAACTTTAGAAAATTTCAAACCTCTACATGAGGAAGATATTACACACTGTTCATGAAAAACAAACTCTTCATTTTATTACTAAAGATTTTAGTGTACAGAGTTATATAAATAAGCAAAATACATTTTTTAAAGCATAAAACTAACCAAAAATGTTCAAACCTCAAGAATACTTAATATATTTGATTCAGGTTTTCTTCAAATTAAAATACAGGGCTTTGCAAACCTCTATTTCATATGTATTGTTTAAGGGTCATTGTATAAAATCCATCAATTGTGAAATTGACCATTTGATTAAATGAGCTACCATTCTCGCATATTATTGAAAAGGTAAATTGTTCTGCCAAGTTAAACATCAAATGGTAAATTTATGATAACAAAAAATGCTATCTCGTGAAGCCGGTCTCACACTATTCGCGAATGTGGATGAGTGTTCTGGTTTCAGATAACAGTCTGAGAAATGTGGGAGGTAGATACACGAATGGCAATGTTGCATTGAATATTCAGGGGCTTTGCTCTTGGATCAATTTTTGGGCGCGAATAAAAGAAAGTGAATTTTCGCCACCATTTGTGAGAAGTGTGTGAGGTCCAGAGAAGGTGAATATTTGTATATGTTTCACGACACGAATATAGGTGAACATTCTTTCACATTCGCATATAGCGTGGGACCCGACTAATTTGAGATCCGGGCATTTAGTGTGTGAAATGTTAATTATTTCTCCAATACGAAAAAGGATAATAAAATAATAAACCATGGACATCCACTAAGAAGCAGGTCTACAAACAAATCAAACATTTGTTTGAAAATAACAGTTTATTTAATATCTTTACAAAATAAAATATTGATAAAATGGTTTTTAAATTTACTCAATAAGATATGTTAACAAGAATATTTCAGGATATCACAAATTATTAGCGGCTATATAAAAACTATTCATAGAAAACAAACCAAAAATAACTGTATATTTTCAAACACAAAACAAACATTCACATTTCACACTTGTTTTGTCTTTCATTTTGATATTTGAACAGTTAATGTTAAACATTACTGTTTAAATTAACTAGTTGACTAATATAGTTATGTACATACAAGATACATAATGTAAGATATGATTATTAAACTAAATTTGATACATATATACATTGGCAAGAGATACATTATGGGGATATACAATATTGTGTTTTAAACTACAACATAAACATATATTGTAAATAAATTTTCAGACAATAAACATATCAAATTAAGTTGTAACTTAATCAATTCAAATTAAGTTGTAACTTAANTAAACTACAACATAAACATATATTGTAAATAAATTTTCAGACAATAAACATATCAAATTAAGTTGTAACTTAATCAATTCAAATTAAGTTGTAACTTAATCAATAATTATATATATATATATTGTAAATAAATTTTCAGACAATAAACATATCAAATTAAGTTGTAACTTAATCAATTCAAATTAAGTTGTAACTTAATCAATAATTATAGTTTTGAGTGCACATTTTTATTTACAGCTAATTTAAAATCATGTTGGTATCAATAACTCAAAAGGTAAAATAAAATGAGATTCCTTCATACAAAAATGTATACAACTAATGAGTAAAATGTATATTGTTGAAGAAAAATTGCACCCATTAGTCACGCGTTGAAAAACTATATTGAGCTCCAAAGTGAAAGCCTTCATGTCACTTACAATAAAACCCACATTCGAGGATCCAATTACAAAAATACAGTATGATACAGCTAAGCTCTCTCCCTATGTGACTGTATTTTTACTATATTAGCATAATAATCAGTAAATGATAGTGAGCTACTAATATAAAATGTTTCAATTTTTTTTTTACCTATTTTAGGAGATGGTACCCTATTTTCTTAAGTATGGTTTGCTCTAAGAGAAAAATATATAGGGTAAGGGAACGAGTTAGAGAAGCAAAAATGACGAAGATAAAATACTTGCGCGATGAAGAGGAATGCCATTCACACTTTACACAGCTGTCATACATATTTACTATGGCAGCCCTTGATATAGGCCTAGGTTTTGATTAGTACAAATTCTTTAGAAGAGAGTGTATTATTCATACAGAAATTACATAAAAGAAAAAAAATGAGGAATAAAATAAGGGAAAAACTCTTTTCAATTGTCAATGTACATTTCGTTTTTATTCTCAAACTACTTTTTTATATCCATTACTGCTTCCAGCCTGTGGCCTGGGTCAGTTTTTTTATTCAGGCCATTTATTTTCCACTACCGGCTTGCTAGGCCTGTCGTTGCTTCATAAGCCATATAATCTATCTTAAGACTATGACAGGCACAACATCCAGTCTCCGGCCATTAATTCGTCACTGTGAAAGGGTAAACCCACATTTCATCAATGGTAAATTTTCGGCCAAGCCGGGAATCGAATCCGGGACCCTTAGCCCAATAAACAGATACACTACCGACTGACCTAAGGGTGTCGGAATTTCTCAAACCATCTGCAGCGTTCAAATAGATCATTTGGGAAATTAAGCATCATTGTGTGGTTTTTTTTTTACTGCTCCAACACCTCTACACTTTTGGAAAAAAATATAAAAATGATAATGGTGCTGTAACAGACAAACTTTTAGTTTTTGTCTTTCTTGGTATCTTAATTTTTATTTTTATCTTATTTTACTCCCCTTTCCTCTTATTTTGAACTCATGTTGGGTCCTTTGAACATTTTAACTGGTTCAAATGTTGTGTCACATTCAAAAGGATAAAGGTTTCAAAATCATATCATTACATTTAGTATCAAATGACAGTAGACATGACAAATTTAAATATAAGGTTTCCAAACCATATCAGGACAACGGTGCCAATCAGCTCCTGTTTTATATTTAGCTTGTTTTCTCTCAAGATGATTGTGAGTTGAAATTAACGGCCATGAACCTGGGTGATTAATTAATGATCTTCAAAACCTGGCATTGGAAACTTGGCTGCAAACTTATTTACATCACTTCGTAATGCCGTAAGTTGTAGTTGAATGTCTGAATCATTTGCGACCACTTCCTTGTAGTCCTTCAATTTTGTCCCTGAAACACATTATTTACATTACGAATGAGCTGTTATACTGGGTGTGTGTGTGCGTGTGTGTCAATGCAATTCTAAACCTCAAATAATATTAATGAATGAAATGTGCATATGAGTCAAATTTCGCCTCTGTGATATAGTGGTCAAAATTTTTTGCTAAAGATCCAGAGGTCCCAGGTTCGATGCTCGTCGCTTCCAGAATTTGTATGTGAAGCAGTGGGTTTGAAATAGGGTCAAACTCAAGCCTTGTGAGAACAAATGAGATAATTCTTGAATAAACACATAGCAGATTCGGTTTAGAAAACTGAGAGTAACACAGTTCATTGTGTTAACCACGTGAAACCCTCTAACCGCCAATGTTGGAACTATCATCACCAGCAGCGACAGCCACCTCGGTCAGCATAGTTCGATTGTGGTTGTACGCGATACGAGTTTTTGGGGAGTGAAATATAGGAGTTTAAAATATCTTGTGAGATGATACATTTTATTTTGTGGAAAGGGATCTTAGTAATATAGATCGACTTAATAATAGTAGTACTTTACCTGATTTACTTTTCGCCAATGCTGCAATCTTAACAGCCCGGTCAAGAAACTTAACAACTTCATGGAAATCTTGTTCTTTGAATTGTCTAGAAGTTAAAGCCGGGGCACCTAAACAGATAGAGGTGTTAGTTACATTTATAATGGCTCCAACAGAAATTCAAAGCTGCCACTATGTTCTTACTATAAAACTCCTTCAATTTCCCATAAGGAATTCCCATTTTTTTTCACACACAGCTTAGATTGGAATATAGAGGAATGAAATTGACTAGTGTAAAGTCATGCCAATGACAGGATGATTTGAACTTGATGAGGAAATGTTTTATGGAGGGAGGTTAAAACATGTGTTCAAATTAATGCACTTATTCTTCAGGTTTTTTTTTCCATACAAATTTATTTAAACCTTTCAATTAAAAGTCCCAAATTCATAAATCTTCCAATATTTGTATTAGTTTTTCCTTTAAAGAAATTACCCTCCTTGGTGGTGTAGTTAGCTAGCACACTAGTTTTGTGTTGAGCTAGACTGCCAAGGACTGGTAGATTGAGATTTGAATCTCGCTTGGGTAAACTGGGGGGTTTCCTAAAAGGTTTTCCACTCTCCTTCCATGAAAATGAGGGTTCACTTACTCTATATTCAACCTTCCCAATTCTTAACCCATTAGTGTAATTAGTACTTAAGTATATAACCTGAACAGATAGTAAGATGTGATGCTAAGTATTATTATTATTTTTAAAGAAATTAAGTTTGTTTTTCAGAAACACACAACAATCCTTGTGATTTCTCAGTTTTGAAATTAATTAATCAAAGACGATTATTATTATTAGGGATACATGTGAGTACTTGAAAATTCAAGTGTGAGTCAAGTTATAGAAGCTGCTTGAACTCAATTTAAAGATTTTTACAAAACTCAAATAATTTTGAGTACTCAAAATTTTTCCTCAAAAATTCTATATTTAATTAATTAAAAATATTATTTCATAGCAAATAGAGTCACTCAATATTTCCTTTTGACTAGTTAAAAAATTACTGTACGATTATATTAAATATATTTTAAAATCTGAATTTGTGTGATTAATGATTATACATTTTTCCACTAAAAAAAATTTATTCTAAAAAATATATGTTTGTAATTATGATTTATAAAATGGTTACTCGCGCACCCCTAATTATTATGATAGTTAAACGTAAAGAAAATAAAAAAATATATGTTAAATGGTTCAGTTCACATTTAAAGTATCTAATACTCACCAAGTCTGAGTCCACTTGGAATAAGAGCGCTCTTGTCGCCTGGACAAGCATTCTTATTGGCCGTAATTTGCGCCGCGTTACACACCACCTCCACCCGGGCACCATCCAGGTTCTTGGAGCGAAGGTCCACTAGAACTAGATGGTTGTCCGTCCCGTCAGATACCAGGGAGTATCCATGTTCCAGAAGGGCTGCTGCTAGTGCCTTGGCGTTCAACAGCACCTGAAGCAGTCATATATATATATATATATATTATATAATGGTTGTTCACGACTATTAGCCACTAAACTCTTTTTTTTAAGAAGAAAAGTTAAACCGCACCTTGCTCTGCCAATCTATAGTAGTACAAGTGTTTGTATGTGTGTGTATGTTTGTGATGCCCAACCAAATCTACGGCACATAGAGATCTTAAATTTTTAATATAGGTGGACAGAAGGGGGTCTGAATGCACCTCAAAGCTGGATTTTAAAATTTTTAATCAGCTTTTTAATTAGGTTATGTAGGTGACCTGGCGGTCTAGGGGTAAGGTGTCAGACTTCTGTGCTGGCGGCCGGGGTTCAATCCCAGGTCCCGGCACAGATTTATCTGATTACCAAACCCTTCCTTCACCTCTGACAAGACATCTTGTGAATGTGGGGAATGCCAGGCCTCCACCGTGGTTCGGATTCCACGTTAAACTGTAGGTCCTCCATTTCATCTCACAATCACCCTACCATTACACATTAGCGTAAGTGCGTATAGCCCGAACGGGTAGTAAGACGCGATGCTAATAATAATAATAATAATGTTATGTTTAACAAATTTTTGAAGAAAATATTTTTTATATGGTTTATAATTACGTTTCAGAGATATGGGCACCATGGTGGAAGCAAGGGGGTTTATATAATTCTTATACCACAGTGGGCCATGGGCAACGCCGTGCGGGATTGCTAGTTTTTAATAAAGAAAATATCTGGTTGGAATAATGGTTGGAACCTCAAAGAGTCTGACGGCAACTTACTTCAAGATGTCTGATAATTCGAACTAAAAACAATCCTGCATATATTAGTAAAAACCAGTGCTTTCATAATTACAGCCACAATATAGAACTATAAATGAACGAATAAAAAAACACCCACTCTGATAAAGAAAAACAATAATATATATACAATCCAATTTTCATATTAAGAGACATCTGAAGGCTGGACAAGTTACTATAGTATGATTTTGGTAGGAAGAACAGTATCTGTTAGTTGCTAAAGCTACTAGAACCATTTTAATATAGTCATCCAACCAGTCATGTTATCTGCAGCTGTCACTTTAGATAAATAATAACAAAATTTAAAATCTATTTGACACTAATATAATAAAATGTTATCATTTTGTTGGCCATAGAAAAAGTATGTACTTTCTAAAATGCCATTATCAAAATTGGGCTGTACATCCAATTCACTCCCTTTTAAGTTACAGTATGTTGTTAAAGCTTCTAGACTAATTGTTGAATTTTTCGTAATCATCGTTGCCGTTGCCAAGATTAATCAGACTTGTAATGGGCTTTTTTTTAGCACCACGTCTTACTACCGATTCAGGTTATATGCAAGTGTAGTATTTATACTAATGAATTATGGATGAAGAAGGTTGAGTTTAGAGGAAGTGGACTTACATTTTCATGAAAGGAGGGTTGTAAACCACCCTCAACTTACCTGAATAGAATTCGAGCCCCGACCTCCCTGTCCTTGGCATGCTCGTCTAACATGAGAGTGATACTTTGGACCATGTAGCCACTGAAGCAGGTGATGGGCTCTTAATCAAATGGTTTGTAACTCTTCTTATAACATAGGTAAGAAATTACCTGCTTCTGATAATCTCTAAACTCCTGAGTGCACGCCTGCTTCAGCGCAACAGCCACTGCGCCGATGGCATGGTTGTGCGGACCTCCTTGAAGCGATGGGAACACCGCACTGTTAATCTTATTTTCATAATCGTAGAGAATAGGCTTTCCAGTCTTTTTGTCTGTCGCTTTCACACCTCGCCGGAAGAAAATCATTCCTGACCTGCGTTATAAATATTTTTACTTTGATTATCTGTGAGATAGGTTAAGTGGATGAGCATGAAATATATGTGCTAATGCTGGTCAGGTTTATTTGTGGGAATACTTAATAAGATAAGTCTGACACCTTATCTCAGTCGGTAGTGTGTCTGCCTACCGTGTTGAGGGTTCTGGGTTTGATTCCCGGCAAGGCTGAAAATATGGGTGTACCCTTTCACATTGGTAAATTAACGGCCGAGGACTGGATGTTGTGCCTGTACTAGTCCTAAGGTAGCAAGTCGGTGATGGAAAATATATGGCTTGATTAAAAAAACTGACCTAGGTCATAGGATGGAAAGAGTAATGGATGTAAAAAGTAAAACTCAAAGAAAATGTTGTATGATCGCCAGGCAATTTTTTTTCTCGCCCCTTACTTTCCATTTGGGCTGTACACATATGATCTAATTACACTAATATGTTAGAGATGAAGAAGGTTAAATTTAGAGGAAGTGTAAGAGCATTTGTGTGGATAAAGAAAGATAGTGGAAAACCATTTAAGAAAAACCACCCTCAGTATTATTATTATTATTATTGTTATTGCCGCGTCTTACTACCAGTTCGGGTTGTACGCACTTACGCTAATGTGTAATGGTAGGGTGATTGTGAGATGAAATGGAGGACCTACAATTTAACGTGGAATTCGAACCACGGTGGAGGCCTGGCATTCCCCACATTCACAAGGTGTCTTGTCAGAGGTGAAGGAAGGGTTTGGTAATCAGATAAATCTGTGCCGAGACCGAGGATTGAACCCCAGCCGCCAGCACAGAAGTCTGACACCTTACCCCTAGACCGCCAGGTCACCTGCACCCTCAGTAAAATAGACCGAGATTCGAACCCTGATCTCTCAGTATCGGTATTATAGTCTTTAGCGAAAGTGACATCTTAGACAATTCAGCCCCCGAAGCGGATGTCAATTTGATAAATTATTATTTAAGTGTGACTAATTATACTAATCAAAATAAAGATTTTTTTAATCCTTTATTATTCTAAAATAAATTGAGTTTAAATAATTTCTTGGAAGTTGTGAAACTACACTCATGAAATATATCTAATGGTTCAATATGTTCTGGATATTTATTATTTTAATTTGGGCTGATTAATGATTAGTTGTTGAACTAATTATCTGTGGATTAAGCCTTGACAACATTGAAAAGTGATGTATTGTGAGTGCCTCATAAAGTGGCAGTTCTCACCTCGATAATTCTTATATTAGGTGAATTCCAAATCAACATAAAGTTATGTTCATTGTGATATGTTCCATTTAAAAACATGAGAACCTTTAAGTTATATCATCTTTACGCTATGTTAAGTGAACATTAAGTTGATTGTGATCACAGTTCATGCCATTATCTGAATAATGCAGAGTAAGAAATTGTTTATTTAAAGACTAAATTAAATTTTAAAAACTTAGCTTTCACTGCCACAGATAGCTTAATCTAGTAGAGAATAGTTAAGTAAGTGGGCTGTATGAGACATCCATTACCTCTTTGTCCATTGGCAGCAGTGTAAAGTGTGAACTGTGTTCTTCTTTTCATTGTAAAGGCCATATTGTGTTTGTCCCCCTTTTATATGTTTCTATCCACCTTTCCTGTACCTTCTTCCAAATATAATATTATATATATTTAGGTAATACAGCTTTTTACTCTTTGAGATCTTACCTTGACTGATTACACTATGGTGTGGATTATAAGATAGTCTAATGATGTAATCAGTGAAGGTATGAATGCTACCTTTTGGGACAAATAGAATGTATATAATATTTTTTATTTATGTAAGGTAGTTAACGTGTACAATCTGAACCGGCTGATTATATCACATTAGGAGAACTAATATGAGCGAAAGCGCCGTACCGATTTTGCCGGAAACGGTATTTTCACATACCTTCCAAGGTTCTTTTACATGTCAGTACATGCTTTACTTCCCCTACAAAATTGTGTTACAGATTTTTATCGCGCAAGAAAAATCTGTTGACCCCGGCTGGGTTTGAACCCACGATCATCAGATCCTTAGGCAAACACCTTACCTCAAGACCAGTGAGGTCGATATATATATAGTAAGAAGGTTCCTACCCTACCCTTTTGTTTTGTTTACCTTTTTCCAACATAATATTAAATATTCATTTGCACATTAAATTTTACAAAAATAGTCAAATATTTGGTAGACCTTATAATTGCAATTACTTTTTTGTTAATTATATGACTCTATAAGGAAAACCTCTTTTCGCTTTATGAGGTAATTGTATTATATTTGGAAGAAGGTATAGGAAAGGTGGATAGAAACATATAAAAGGGGGACAAACACAATATGGCCTTTACAATGAAAAGAAGAACACAGTTCACACTTTACACTGCTGCCAATGGACAAAGAGGTAATGGATGTCTTGTTAATTACAAGTAGTCAAAATTGATGCAGTAACATACTAATATGTAAGAATATAGTAAAAACCTGGACAATCCCTGAATCATTGGCTTTACCTGGCTCCTCTGAGTGTTTTGTGCGTTGTCGTGGTAACAACATCAGCATATTCAAATGGGCTAGGAATCACTCGACCTGCCACAAGCCCCGATATGTGAGCCATGTCGGCCAGCAAAATGGCCTTAATAGAGTCACACACCTTAAACAATAGCAAACAACCGCATGTCATATATGACTAAAAGCAAGTAACTAAACCAACCTAATCAAAACCATTCAACCACAAAAGCAGGCTTTTTATTACTGCTTTTGTTTGAGTAATGAGTTGTACAACATAAATAGCAGAACTTGGACCAAATAAATAGAAAAGCCACACAAGAAAGCAGTTACTATACCAAATAAAATCAATATCAGGTACAGACTTACCTCTCTGAAACGCTTATAGTCTAGAAGCCTGGAGTAAGCAGACGTTCCTGCAATTATAACTTGGGGACGGAAAAGTTGTGCTGTATCGTGGAGCTTGTCGTAGTCGATGAGGCCAGTTGACACATTCAGACGATAAGGCATCGACTCAAAGTACACTGACGTAGCGGACACTCGTTTGGTTTCCGTCATAAAGCCATGAGTCAAGCTGTAAACAAATTTAATTCAAGAGATCCGTTTTGATATTCATCTAATATATCATAGGAATCACTTTTACCTAGCCATTTTACAATTCTCTTAATTTAATATTTATGTATTTGAGGTATTTAACGTGAGCTGTGAAATGACAAATACTTTTGTTTAGAATATATACCCTAAATACTCGAATGTAGATATTTAAAAAAAACGGTATTCATTAACATAAGCTAATAATGACCTTGGCCAAGTTAAAAGTAGTCGAGATGTTGCAGAAGTGAATCCCGAGCCTGTATTAGAACACAATGATTTAGCTACTTGCAACTAAGAAACTTACTTAACCCTGTGATCTAATACTACAGTTTTTAACAAGGCAAGCATTTAAATGCATCATACAACATTTTGTTTCGTCAACAAAAGTTAATTTGTGTATAGAACTGGTAACATTTAGTTGATATTTTTAAGAGCATATTTTGCTACCCCTCTGGTCTGTCCCAACACTTACGGTGCAGGAATGTGGACGGTAGAATTTAGAGGAAATGTATCCATGCCTGCATAGAAATTGAGTGGGTAAATATTTAAGGAAAAATTATCTTAATACACCACACCTGAATTCAAAACCCAACCTTTCCTTCAGCAGAAAGTCAAACTAGATGTGCTTTATGTTAGGTCTACTCGCAAGATGGTCACTTATAATTTTACAATCAAATATATGAACATATATAATTACATATATACATATTTTAAAACCGTTTCTCACTATTAATTTGGGTTACACGCTAAATGTATTAACTATGCTAATGTGTTAGAAATGAGGAAGGTCAAATTTAGAGCCAGTGTACGTCATTTGCACAGAAAGAGCATGAAAAACCATTTAAGAAAAACAACTCTCACCAGAATCGAGATTTGAAGCCTAATTTCCCCGTCATTAGCAGTCTAATTTATAGTGAGAGTGACGCCTTAGTTCATGTGGCCACCGAATCGGCTTTAGAACAATAAAGATGTTTAAAGATATATCCTATCTTGAAATAACTTTGGTTAATTTTTATTTATTTCATTGATAAATGACCATAGTGAACATGTTTTTAAGTTTCCTCCTTTAAAATACCACCCTGTTATGAAAACATCCTTACTGTCCTCCGTGAGGCAGGTCCAGCCCCATAATACGGTCATGTGGCTTCATCAGACCTGTGTACACGGCGAAATTGGCCGGGGAGCCAGAGTAGGGCTGAACGTTCACCCCCCACTCTTCAGGGTTGAGGTCAAATGCTTCCAGTGCCCTCTTTTGACACAGGAGCTCAATCTTGTCGATAACTTCCGTTCCACCATAGTACCTTCCAAATGACAACAAGAGATGACAGATTTTATTTTTGTGGTGCGTTTTAATAAAAACTCGTATAAAATTTAACAAAGTAAAAGATAGAGCTGTAGCTTTTAAATTTTAATCAATCAAAATTATTAATAATAGATATATTTTTAATAGGGAGGTAATCCTAGACTCCTCAAATTCTTAAGGATATTTGAGATTCGAGGATTTAAAAAAAATAATCCTTTTTGATTACTGTGAGTTGGTTTTAGAGCTCTAATACTGTTCGTTGGTGGTTCAGAATCAATATCATTATATGACAAACTTAACAACCAGACCACAGACCAATAGTTTAACCCTTAACTTTCTGTATGAATGTAATAATGAGTGCATTTCAGCCAAAAGTGTCAACATTTACTTCGTATTTCTATTCTATTTTGTTATATAGATATTTACTCTTATGTTTATAAATATTTTCCAAGATTTGAATTAGAAATTCTATGGTAAAATGAAGATTCAAATTTGTAAAATGTTGTATTTCAGCCCGCCTCTAATTGTGAATAGCAAATAAAGCTCCAAATATTTTAAGAATTAGTGGTATCTCAATGGTATATTCAAAGTGAAACACATTAGTTTAAAAGTTGACCATAATACAACCAGACAATCTCGGAAATTAATCCTGTGATGTGTCATGGAGGCTTCCGTTCTGCCACCATAATTTGGGGGAGAAAAAAAGAAAGAAAAAAAGCAATTTGAAGAAATAATCAAAGGTGAGGACTTTATGAAACACAATTACCAGTTGAAAATGTTATTTCTATACTTTAGTATATTTAATTTTTTAAATACTTTCTTCGAGGACATTTGTTCAAAAAATATTGTTTTTCCTGTATTTTTATATTTTCAAAATTAATTCACATAACCAATGAAAATAAATTAAAAGTGCCAAATTTTAGAGTCTGCATAAAAAAAGTATAAACATCAAACTGGATTTTTGTTTAACTTAGACTGTTTATGTTTTTAAATCCAGTTCATACAATAAAATTTTGCACTTATTATTTTATTAAATTATTATATTTTGTTTTGTGTTTACATGTAGAAATAAACTCCTATGGAGCATCATTTATCAAAGAATAAATAACACTCTACATTGAAGAGCGTAACTATGAGCATAAGAATAAAAATGTTAAAGCATTAATATTTTGTTTTTTATACAAAGTATTTCCCAATTTATAGTAGGCCTACCAGTATTTCTTAGAAATACATTATTTACTGTATGAAGAGATAATTTAAATACAAGAAGAATACAATGAAGGTCGTACCACGACAGAATAGTACTTTTGGCAAACAAACGAGTTTACTTATTAATTATGATATAACTGTTTACACATTGCAACAAGGTCACAAAAAATTCTTATCACTATGTGCAGAATATTTGACAGTTTTCAAACAGTTATAAAATCTTTACAACCTTTTCAAACTAGTTAAATATTTGACATTACTACATTAGTTAGTCCGTGATGTATTAATTTCCTTGACGCAAAATATTAATAACAAAGAATTATTTTAAATTATTATTATTATTATTAATTATTATTATTATTATTATTATTAGCACCGCGTCTTACTACCCGTTCGGGTTACACGCACTTACGCTAATGTGTAATGGTAGGGTGATTGTGAGATGAAATGGAGGACCTACAGTTTAACGTGGAATCCGAACCACGGTGGAGGCCTGACATTCCTCACATTCACAAGATGTCTTGTCAGAGGTGAAGGAAGGGTTTGGAAATCAGATAAATCTTTGCCGAGACCGAGGATTGAACCCCGGCCGCCAGCATAGAAGTCTGACACCTTACCACTAGACCGCCAGGTCACCAATTATTTAAAAAATATATATATAAAGCTTTTTCCATCAATTATTTTGATAAAATCAAAAAAATCATGTATTTAATTTAGTAGAGCAGTTAAACCAGAGAAAAGGATCGGCAGGTTCTAGGTCTTTAATTGTTGTAGGTTAATTTCAACAACTTTGTTGTAGTTCAGGAAATATTAGGGGAATTTTAAACATAGCAAAATCATTTTACCAAAGAAAAATATTTGAAAATAAATCAAGGGACTTGCAATAGTAGACAATTTTTTAAAACAAAAGCTCTTTATTTTTATATATTTTTTGCAACAAGTCTTACAGGTGTTCATGTCGTAAGCAAATGTACTAATTACGCTAATGAGTTAGGGATGAGGAAGGTTGCATTTAAAGGATGTGTGCCCACATTTGTGTAGAGAGAGTGGGAAAATATTTAGGAAAAAAGGCCTTAATGCACCTGACCAGGATAGAACCACCATCTCCTCAACATCAGGAGTCTAGTCTATTGCGAGAATAACGCTTTAGATCATGCAGCCTCCAAAACAAGTGTCTGGGTTACATGCATACACTAATTATGCTATTGGAAAAGTATAAATTTAGAAGAAATGTACCCACATTTACATGTAGAGAATGGGGAACCATTTAGGACACTGAACCGGTATTTAAACCCTGATCTACACATCACCGGGAATCCAGACGTGAGAATAGCATGTTTGACCATGTGACCACTGATACGGGTTCAAAAGACCCTACCTTTGATCAGGATATCCTTCCGAGTATTTGTTGTTGAGACAAGAGCCAAGGACTTCCAAAGCTGCACGGCTACAAAAGTTCTGAAATAAGTTGAATAAAATGGTATTACAAAAGTTTTTAACTACAATGAACAAAATGGCTGCATCATAAAACAACATCAAAACAACCCTGAAAAGTATTTTGGTTTGCACGGTAGCGACCAACACCTAGGGGTAGACATTTAATTTCACACACTCATAAGGTCCCGAAGCCAGAAATTGACGTGATAAGTGAGCAGCCTCCCGAGTTTATGGTTGGTTGTCATGAAATGTCAGATTGCTATCTCCTAGCTGCTCCTGCTCCTGTCAAGAAATGTAAAACTCAGAATATACAAAGCCGTAAATTTACCGGTTGTTCTCTATGGGTGCAAAACATAGCTTCTTACCTTAAATAACAAAAATAAATTTAGGGTGTTCGAAAACAAGGTGCTTAGGAATATATTTGGTCCAAAAATGGATGAATATAGTGGGGAGTGGAGGAGGCTATGTAATGATGAGCTGCATAACCTGTACTCATCATTAGACATTGTTAGGGTAGTAAAATCTCGCAGGTTATGGTGGGCAGGTCATGCAGTGCGAATGGGAGTATCTAGAACTTGGTTCAAGGTATTGAACGGCAAAGCCAATGGGAAAAGAACACTGGTAAGACGCAGACGCAGACACAGATGAGAGGATAACATTAAGATGGACCTGAGAGAGATAGGGTGTAATGATATGAACTGGATAGAATTAGCTCAACATAGGGATAGGTGGCATACTTTTGTGAGTGTGGTAATGAACTTTCGAGTTTTTAATGCCATAGAGTAACTAGGTCAAGTAAGAAATACTATCTAACTAAAGTCACAAAGCCATAGGTGTGATAATACCAATGCTTACAAGTTCAAGTATTAATAAAGTTATTACACATATCATTAGTTAAATGATTTAACGCGTCACTCTCGCAATGGGCTGGGCTGCCAATGATGGGGAGATCGGTTTTCGAATCCCTGTCGGGTGTACTGAGAGTGGTTTTTCCAAAATGGTTTTAGCTTGCTCTAAATTCAAACTTTCTCACCCCTAACACATTAGTGTATTAGTACACATGTGTGAAAACTAAATGGGTAGTAGCAATAATTACAATTCCAGACATTAATAAAGTTACAAAGTGTCATTTTTTGTAATTTATTTCTAATTTAACGTTGACAACAATACCAATTTATTCTGCTTGATTGTAAAGAAGCATGTATTTTTTATTAAACCTAATTAAAACAAGATTTACATAATAAAACGCTACTACAGTATATTAACTATTTATTACCTGATTCAGTGGCCAAATGGTTTAAAAGACGTCACTATCATGTTAGAATAGTCTTCTGAAGACGGGGGGGTGGGGGATCAGGGTTCAAACCTCGGTCGGTTCTACTGAGGGTAGTTTTTCTTAAATGGTTTTCCACTCTCCTTCTACACAAATGCTGGTAGATTACCACTAAAATGCTTCCTTCGTCATCCCTACCTCATTAGAGTAGTGACCATATAAGTGTATAACCTGAAAAGAAGCAGTGATAAAAAAAGGTCCTATTTTTACAACCTTCAATACAAATAGTAAACAAATCAAAACAGTTTAAACAAAAAAGACTCTGCGTGTACCATGATAGGTAGTGATTTTTCTATTGTCTACAGAGTCCCTTATATATGTTCACCTCTGATGCGATGAGTTCCAGTCCTGAGGTCTGTCTTTTCTTCTCTTGTTGGACCAAAGACCACATTTCAGGGTCATCTTTCTCAGCAGACTCTTTGCCGGTCCATGCAGATGACGCTCGTATTGCGGTGGTTACAATTTGTAGCTAGAAGGGAAAAACAAAACAAAACATTGGAAAACAAGTGGAGTGTGTAATTTATAAACATAGGCTAGTGTATGTAATATGAATGTAGAGTGTGTGTAGCATAAACACCGAGGGTATAATATAATAATATGGTTCACCTGAGCATTTTAGTTGTTGGTAGTGTTACTACATTGCTCTAAGGTGGTGTCCTATGCGAGCGAATGAAAGCAAAATGCACGGTTGAAGCGATGCGAAGAGAAAATATCAAATGCAGTCTTGGAATGGAAGTGTCCTATGTAAAGGAGAAGCGACGCGGCCAAAATAAATAAATAAAATATTTTGATATTTTCATACGCAGCGCATGCGTGAAGAGACTCGACAACTTTTGCTCCAAGCATTCACACAGATGGGAGTGTTTGTCTTCATTACTTTTGCTCTAGCATTCACAGACTGTGCTTATTGTATATATTTTGTTCGGGTTAATTTTCATCTAGTGTGGTGATTTTGATCAGAATTTGCTAGATCAAATGAATAAAAAGTAGATGTGTGCTTTGAGGTGTTGAAAATAAAAACTACCATAACCGATTGCTTGGGGATAGAGCCCGGTTCTAGCTTTCAAAGTGATGAAATGATTATTCCACCCCCCCACACCCCCCAAATTATGATACATTATTTCTACAATGAAAAATGTGAATTCAAAACTTTATCAGATTTATAAATTTAAACAATGGAGGTGTATGAATGAGCAAGACTTATTATCTATCCCCTTTTAATTTTCTTAATGAGTAATGTGTTTTTTTCCTTCATATGAATGGTAAAATTCAACAAGATTCCCGTTCCAAGAAGATAATATTTGCTTGAGATCATTCCATTTAGCTTTTTGTAGTTTATTAACAATTATTGACTGATCCTCTTCAGTGGCCGCATGGTCTAAGGTGTTACGCCCATAATAGACAAGAATGCAGAAAATGGGGAGATCGAGGTTTGATCCCGGTCGAGTGTAGTGGAGGTGATTTCACCTAAATGGTTTTCCACTCTACCTTCACACAGATGCGGGTACACTTAATCTAAATTCAACCTTCTTAATCCCTGACATATTAGTGTAATTAATACATAGGTGTATAGCCTGGATGGGTAGTAAGAGGCGGTACTAATAAAACAAACAAAAACACAATAGACCGAGTTCATGTTTCCTTGGTGACAACGTCATGCCTACTGATTTGATCTCTTGTCGCTCGCTTCTTGTGTTCGCCCGAGCAGGCCCATCGTGTAAAATTGCTCACTTCACTTCATCCCCTTTCGTTCACTTATGTAGGACAGCATCTGAGTGTTTTGATTACTAACTTATATAGGCTCATTTTTTTTTTCACAACATTATAGTATGCTTAGGCTATATGCACACATTAATTTTACTAATGATATAAAGGTTATGAAGGTATCATTTTAGAGGAAATGTGCCCAAATTTGTGGGAAGGGAGAGTGGGAAACACTTCAATAAAAACCACCATCTGTACACCCAATTAGTATTCTATCCCCAATCTCCCTGTCACCAACAATATAGTCTAGTATGAGATTTATGTCTGTTAGTCCATGCACCCACCAATAAGGTTTTTAGGCTAACTATCAATGATCATGAGGTGAGGTATCTTGGTGTGTGCCTAAACATGTACCTATCAAGAATGATTACCATCCAACCAATACCGCAGCTCAAAAATGACTACGGGATCAAACAGATACATTACATTTAAATGTCCTTTAATGGGACAAAGAGAAAATGCCAAGATAAATCTTGAAATTGATAATACTGTACAGCTTGTCCAAAACCAATCCCGTTAGGTATGATTAGCATCTCTAAACCATTGTTAGTTTAGTTTTATAACAAGATTGGTGACCTGGCGATCTAGGGGTAAGGTGTCAGACTTCTGTGCTGGCGGCCGGGGTTCAATCCCCGGTCCCGGCACAGATTTATCTGATTACCAAACCCTTCCTTCCCCTCTGACAAGACATCTTGTGAATGTTGGGAAAGCCAGGCCTCCACCGTGGTTCAGATTCCACACATTAAATTGAAGGTCCATCATTTCATCTCACAATCACCCTACCATTACACATTAGCGTAAGTGCGTATAACCCGAACGGGTAGTAAGACGCGGTGTTAATAATAATAATAATAATAATAATATAACCAGATTGTTAACTTGGTGTAAATCTCTTGACGTTCTTTTGCAATTTTCTATTTGTGGATGAGGTAGTTTCGTCATCCAAGTAATACATTTCTGACATATGATAAAGATAATTTTTGTAAGTGTGACCACTTAATACTGTACTATTCTAAAGTTCACGTTAAGGTTTGAAATTTGCGTAGATTTTTGTTTAGGTAGGAGTGTAGGGAACGCAAGAAAAGATAAAGACTTTTTCAGTTTTTAGAGCGAAACTTTTTTTTTTTGGACAAAAAGAATTAGATATTGCTCCAGTAGAAATATAATGGTAGGTTAATTTTCTTCACATGATGATATCAACATGGAAGCCGAGTTTGCAGCCAGTAGCAGATCCAGGGTTGGATTTCATAACTTTAGCTCTCGTGTTTTTATAAACAATATTTGTTGCAGAGCCACTACTTGACTAATTGTGGCAGCAGCTTTGTCTATATAAGGAGATAAGGCTACTGCCGCAAATGGACACAGAATTTTCGTTACAATAATGAAGGTAGGATTTCTCAATAGCTTATGCAAACTGTAAACGCCTCTGAATAAGATGTCACAAGTGCAGCGACTGTGGAAAGTTAACATTCCAAAATTCCAGTGATAAATATTTATTTTATTTTTATAATATTTAGTTTTCTTACTTTTAAGGATCAGGAAGGCCTGTAGGCTATCTTTGATGTATCATCAAAGATATTGGAAAAAACTACACCTGTATATTTTACTAACGATTTACCTTATAGAACCAGCTCTAGGGTTTTCTAAAATAAAATGTTAAGATCTGAAAGTTTATTCTAAACATGTAAAACAGTTAAAAATGTAACTGTCTAATATGACGACACAAACTTCACACTTTTGTAGCTATGTTGACCATTCGTAATGTTTCTTGCAGGACAGTGGGTACTGACCCGCCTTGGTGGCGTACTTGGCTAAAGCACTAGTTTTGTGTTGAGCTAGACTGCCAAGGACAGGGAGATCTCAATTTGAATCTCAGTTGGGTGAACTTGGAGTGGTTTTCCCCTAAATGGTTTTCCCCTCTACCTCCACGCAAATGCAAGTTCACTTCCTCTAAAATTCAACCTTCTTAATTTCTAATCCATTAGCATAATTAGTACAGTACTAAAGCATATAACCCGAACGAGTAGTAAGATGTGGTGCTAGATAACAAAAGTATGTATAGAATAGACAATAGTACACCCAAAGGTACTGTTTTTGAACCAAGTACTTCCAAAAATACTTATTTTTGAAATTTAAGAAAATAAAAAATAATATTTTGAATTGAACAGCATTATCTTAAGAAACTTCACCCTTGAGTTGTTCAATTTTAAGTTTCACAGTTCACCCATAAATATTTTTGGCATGATTGACGTCCATTTTTTTGCCATATTTGTAATACACTTTAAATAAAATGTGATGTATTGTAATGACACACATTCAATCAAATCTGATTTCAACTCTTTTTTTTATTACAATTTACAAAACATATTTTTTCTATTCTTACTCCCCTAGCAGGGATTGAAAGTGAAAAAAATGTCACATATTGCTATGCGCAATGAAAGAAGACTAGCAATAAAAACAGTAGAACAGGTGGTGAGGCTTGTCTGATGGAACTACTGTAGCACTTTCCTTTATATCCATACACCAAATAAAGTTTGGTAGTTGTCAATTTTGTTATATTATATAAATATGGAAAATAATATTATAGCTACTTATTTTCGAAGTGTCCCTTTTTTTTCTGGAACACTCCACTACCATGTGCTTGTCAAACTTAACCAACTTAAATAACTTCACAGGCTAATCATAATATGAACTGTACACATATTGGAAACAGGTATTCAATATTCTGAATGTAAGATATACTGGTCTATCAAAGGACTTCCGAAAAATAAAAGGGATTAGGATATGAGTCGGGAACTTAGGGGAGCTTGGCAGCCCTGTTAATAATTATCTTATTTTCTTCAAATAATCAATTCCTTGAGAAAAAAAAATTACTAAATATGTTTTAAATTAGTGGTGAAGCAATTAAAACTATATAATTAAAAACTAGTTTTTTTATAACTTACTTGATGTAAACTAGAATTATTTATGGCACTTCTGAGTGTAGAAAACATGTTTTTGCGTCAGAAGCTAATAGCAAACTTCGTGCGTTATGTACTTCTACAAGGAAATTACTGCCTTCTATTAGTGCTATAGTACAAGAGATTTGGAAACAAGTACAGACATATACAAGGTCATGTTATCAAAATGTCATAAAGTTCAAGGTTATCTAGAATTTTATTTAAAATTAATTTCTAATCAAGAAATATATATTTATTTAGGCAAAATAAAATTACAAACATGCATTTGCTGCTTACAAATTGTCTACATTATGCACAGTTTAATATTTTCAAAGTTATTCTAAAAAGTGGAAATGTTTCAAATAAAATAAACAAACCACAAGGTTGTCTTGTTTAAGATATTTAAAACCAACCAAATAGAACAGGCCAGACAACACTATAACAAAAAGTACCTCACGATATCAACTTAGCCATACAGGCTTAATTAAAAATATTGGGAAAACCAAAAAATTAATAAATAGATATTTATGTAATTATGTTGGTTTTGGTACTGATTTAAGTAGATACATTGGAGACAAATTATGAAACAATTAAAATTAATTATAAGATTTTAAAAAATTTTTAAAACTATTTTAAAGTCAAAATTAAATTTTTATAAAACCCAGAAAGTTTTTATGAAACTCAGGCGTGCATCTTTCGTGTCTATTAATGTTAAATATAATTAACCACCTTTTAATAAACGAATCAATGCATTTATTTATCAAAAGTATCTGGTTCCCACATAATCTAGAACTATAATAGTGAAGGTATATTAATACTAAAAACTAATGACTTCGGTTGAAAAGGATTTAATTTCAATTTTAACTAGCTATAATTAAACAAAACTTTAAATCAAATAAACGTTATAATATTACATAGTAAATCATATAAATATTTCAGTGTATATAACAGAGTTTCATTTTATACATAAAAGAAATTACAGAAAACCTATTCAGCTGAACATCAATCAGTCTAATCGCCGTGGGAGAATCCAATCTGTTGTATTTCCATCAAGTCGGACCTGAAACAAGATTATGAATATTTCCCATTAACTTTAGAACCATAATACCATTTCAAGGCATTTCATTACATACAGTGCTGACCAAATTATATTATTGTTATTAAGAATTTAACTCGATTACCTGAGTGCGATTAGGCCGCTATTTATTTGGCCTCGGGAGCTAGCACCTCCTCCACATCCTTGGGCGGTGCCTCCGCCACTTTAGGTGGCGCCACCACCTTGCGAGCCACCGTCTCAGCGCTCTTCTTAAGTTCGTTTATTTGGGCGTCACCTGCAAACGATCCTAACAACATCAAAATCTCGAGGACTGGAGGACTCTACAGAAGTATTAACCTCATTAATAATAGATAATAATAACATGATTTGAAACATGGAAAATCACATTAGCGATAATTATTTTATAAGTGATTTTTTTAAATTAATCTTTCCAAATACCAGCCTTGAGTTAATTTAGGCTTTTAAATTGAAAAAGAAAGATAATATAATCATGTCTTTAATACATGAATAAAACCATTTTTGCAATAAATCCACGATTTTTATTATTATTATTATTATTATTATTATTATTATTATTATTTTCCCCCTAACACGAATACGTAGTTTGTCTGGAATCCATTTTGATTGAAACTAAAGAAATTTAGTGATGGGTGTTGATTCTTTCACTGTCAACCTCTTAAGCACATACAAGAAGGTAAAACAATGTATTTGGTCCAATTGGTATTTTATTCCAAAACCTCTGAATAGTGTTGATGTACTGTTATTCTCAGTGACGAAGAAATGGTTTAGTTAAAAACAACTTTGAGTTAGATAGTATGTTGGCGTTTATTTATTTTTATTTTAATACAACTTTTTTAGTCATAATTTAAGAGTTTAAACGTATTATTTCTATTCTTTTAGCACCGTGTTTATTTACTGTCTGTTCGTAAATTTATGAGTTATTGTTGATTCAACCACAGTTATATTAATAATGGGAGCGAATTATGAATATGATTTACAGAAAATTATTGCTTTATCCATATACATATTACGATAAATAAGTTTAATAATATGCTTTTTTAGTTCAAAAATTTAAGAAAGACGGTTAAAAATCATTTACTGTATTTCAATTTGAAATGTTACAACTTTATATTTAATTATATTTTAAATGCTAAATAAATCTATTTTTAAAAATTAATATGATTCAAATTTAATTAGAAAGTACTCCTTTTTTCTAGGCCTTTAAGCATTCTGTAGCAAACATTTTAAAGGTCGGAATATTTACGTTTTTACAGTAACTAATCCAAGATTTCTGAACTAACTGATTATACCAGCACACGATTTACAAACTAGCCTATCTTAACTATAGAAACTATCCAAATCCAGTTCCCAGATTATTACGTCATCACTATAAAAGAGAAATTTCCAAAATCATAAAAGATAATTGTTTCTGTCTGGTCGGGAATCAAATTCGGGATCCATAATTCAGTAGATATACGCGCTACAGATCAATATAAGCAAACTATGAACTTTTAAGAATTCCAGTAATTTGCTTATGAAGAGCAAAAATTAATAGACTGAGCCAGAACTTGCTTGAAGTGAAATTAGAAAAAATCATTGTTGGAACAATTCCCGGTACGCTCTGTTGAGATCGGGCTGCGTTCTTCAGGATTAAAGTAATATCTACGCTATCATCGGTTCAGTTGAGGGAATTACGAATTTTTTTAAATGTTATTTGAATTAATAATATGTCAATAGCTTTTCATATTTACTGGAATATATATATATATATTTATTATTATTATTATTATTATTATTATTATTATTACTTATCAACTCATTGTTGGAAGAACGTTTCATTTGTCAGTATTACTTTGTTTTTAAACATGTACATTAACATATTAGAGGAAATATATTTAAATTTACAAATCAAAATGAACGTCAAAATAGGAGAATACTTTAGAATACTTAGTACTTTACCTTAATCAACTGCAGAAATAAAGTACTTACATGCTCCTGCTGGATCTGAAAATAAAGAAAAATTACAAATTGAATTAGAAACAGTTATTCAAACGTACATGTTTGATTATATTTAAGGGGCCTACAGTAAAACCCAATCAGATCTAACCCTGGTGGTCCGAAATTTTAGATACTCCTAAAACAATTTTCGAAAAATGAGGGTTGCTGGAAGGAGGGGTTGGGGACTAAGTCAAATGAATTTATATTTATATTGATAACAAATTCAAAGTTAAATGATAAATTGCAAGAAACGATAATAAATGCTAGATACTTACACATTTTAGTCAACACAACTACCGTATACGTTACATATTATACATCAGTTAAATGAATATAAAATGTAACAAACTCACGCCTGGTGTACCTATTAATTTTTAAGATTTGTGAAAGTACTCTACCTCTCCACTGACCCTTCCGTAGTCGTCCGCTTAAATCGAACATGCTTCGCTCCCAAATAGTTCGTATTTACGAGGTTCTACTGTAAATTAGTATTTTCAGTGGTTACGATACACAAATAAAATTTGCAGCTTAAAACTATTTTGGCGGTTTCATATAACACACCTTAAGCCCGTATCACATTACACTAGCTCGTACTAGAAATCAAGAGTGCTAGCTAGCGACTAGATATCTGTATACTAGCTAGTATAATAGAAACAGGACTAGAGTATTCACACGCTGCTAGTTTGGT
>CABFOV010007204.1:8046-29824 GCA_902141375.1 Timema poppense | reverse complement strand
GCTCAGTGGTAAGAGCATTGGCGTACTAAGTCGAAGGTCCCGGTTTCGATTCCCGTGTCCAGGTGTCATTTTTCAATTTTCAGAATATGATTATCTTATTTTCTATAATAATATGATAACTTCAAAGCTATAATCTTGTCCTTCAAGTTTTATTTAATTTTAATTTAATTGAAATTACGTATTATTGTAAAAAAATTATTAACTTGTAACTTTTTTTTTCATTAATATAGTTCATTTTAAATTTACAAGTTTAACATAATACAAAAAACCGCATGTTGTTACTATGTATAATCTCTGAGAATAGGTTCCACAACATTATCGTTCTTATGTAGTAGATGTTCATTCGAATCTTAAACAAAATTGTATTAAAACTTTCTAGTTATATTTGTGTATGTACAATACATAAGTAATTTTAATTGTTCTTATTAAATTAATTATTATAGTACACAAAGAATACAAAATTGCACATTTTCATCGTTTGATGACTCAATGGACGGAAAAAATAAATAACATTGTTTTCAACTTAAGCAAATATACTTTTTTTTTTCTATTACATTGAACGCTTTCTTATGTCTTGTTGTTGTTTTTATTTTATATTATATTTAGTTAGAACATTTATATCATTTAAATAATTCAAAATATGATTAATAACTTTCCAATTCTTTGAGAGGTTAGCGTGTGGAAAAAGAAAGCAAAATATATTCAATGAATTAAAAATGTTCTCAGCTCTTTCTCTGGAAACGGATTATTGTTCCATTAGTTATAACACTGTTCTTTATTCTCTCTCTGCCCCCTCACCCTCCTCTTTAACACCCTCAAACTAGCTGTCACTCAATCTAAAGGGCTCAGTGAACAAATAGACATAACCACCATTTGTGTTTATTTATCGCTTGTAGATAGCATTTATAAGTTCCCACGAAGCTAAAGCCGACTCTTTTATTTTATAATCCACATACTATTATAATCAGTCGGTTCAGAAAGTGCACGTTAAATACCTCAAATAAAGTCTTAAAAAAAAGTTATGGTCAGGTGATATCTGAACCAATGACATATCTTTCTTGCGAGGAAGAAACAAAACTCGGTAGAATGAGGGTGAGAAACAAAGAAAGCAAGGGAAATTGAAGGCAGATCATAATTCCGGTACGTGCTCCTCTTGTCATTTGTCTCTTTATACGTGTACGCTTTCTCTTTACCAGGACATTTGTAACAGTGCTTTCTATCGGACAGGACATCCAACTATACCCTGTTTGCGAGAGACGAGACTGTCTGAAAGGCCTTTTCCCCCACCAAAACCTTACTATATAGTAGAATTCTGGTAGGGAAAAAGGTATTTAAGATAACCATCCCCACCATAAACAGGGTTTTACGTAGATATACACTAATGGGACTTCCAGTCTTTATATCATAGTCAATATCTGAACGCTCTTTGCCACGGCTCCGAGGCTCGCAGCTGAAAGAGACCTGTTGGCTGGTAATTTAGTTCCAAACCCGGATATCTTCCTCGTGTTTTAAAAAGCTGTAATTGGTAGCCTGTGTGTGACGTGACGCGTGGTAGCTCGTGAGGAAGTTTGCGATGAAAAAAATGTATCACTGCCTCTGTATTGACACAACGCCGCAAACCTTCCCATTCAACACTGACACCCCCACCCCAGAACCCCTTCAACACTCACTCAACTGGTCCCAGACCACATCAAAGGAACGTGTTTCCTGCGATGAGTGAGGGCAGTAACCCCACTTTTTCATGTGAACTCTCATACACACACATACATGCACATAGCCAGCGTGTGGTGGTGATTGCTAGCAAAAGCTACTAGATCTTCTCTCATGTATCCATACGCTCAACCATATGATCTACCAGACCATATTATGTTGAGATATTGCCACTTTTGACAGTCAAAACTTTCATAACAAACAATTTGTCTTTAATTATTTTGTTTTGTTTCAAGAGTTTTTTTCATTATTTAAATATTAACTTATGAAAAATAACCGTTTAGAACTTTGGATGTTTAATTTTTTTCTAGTGGCTTTTTTAGTTAATTTAAAATTGATTTACAAACGATAGCTTCTAAAAGGCTGCGTCCTCTTCACAAATTAAGATGGCAAACCAGACGTAATCAGGGTGGTTGATGACGTCATACAACCCATATTAATGTGTTCATGCGCGTGTTTTTTTTAAATAAAAACTTTTATTTTGAAACAAATAGCCTAATTTCTTTGGCTCTTTTCCAAGCTATAAAAATACATATATAATAATTATTATTATATGGTTCCCATACAAGTGTAAATATAATATTTTTAATGTATTATTTTATGAATTATTATATCTCTTGTTGCTACAACGGCAAAAAAGAAAGCCATAAAGGTTTTATTAATATTTTTACTTTCTTGCTATCTTACTNATAAAGGTTTTATTAATATTTTTACTTTCTTGCTATCTTACTGGTAGAGAAAGTATTGGGATCGTTAAAAAAAAAAAATCAAACTCGAGATTTTGATGAATTTTGACGTTTCATGACCTTCCAAATCTGAAAAAGCTGTTTTTGAATTTCCGTCTGTCTGTCTATCCATCTTTCTTTCTTTTTGTCTGTCTGTACCTAGGAGTAGAGCCTAACTATTTTACCGATCGAGCTAAAACTTGGTATCTAGGGTTTTTAAAAGGTTGCCCCAAGGGTTTTTATGAAATTGGATATCTAACCCTAAACTTAAGTGTAGTTTACTGAAGGGTGAAAATATAAATAAATTGTACTGAACTCTACACGGACTTTATCGCTCTATTGTTTAAAAATGGAGATATTTATTCAAAATTCATTATATAATATACACTAGTGAACCTGAGAACAAATTGCGCTACACACATAAGTAAAACATTTTATGACTCATGGTTTTTAATTTTATAATTCTATTTTTTTTAATTAACGTCTTCATTTATATATTTGGACCAATAAAAAATAGCTATATTGGTTACACAAAGGTCAACACTTGGTATTAAAATTTTGACTTACGGTTAAATATTTGGTCATTTTATTAGGGGATGCACATCTTATGGTTATCACATTGCTAATAAATTTCTGTTTGATCAATTTTGACCAATAAAATAGGTAATTATTGACTATTGAGTCTAAAATGAGATAGAGCCTTACTGTACCAGGGGCAGATCCAGGATGGGGTGTGGGGGGCGCGCAACCCCTTCAAGAAATTAAACAAATTAAATCAATGTAAAGGTCACTACTAGTTTTATTGTCACGTCTCACTAACCAGATTTAATTTGTATTTGTAATATTATTAAATTATTAATATACGGTAATTATTATAAATATTTAAGACAATCACATTAAGTATTAAAGTGGTGAAAATAGGCAGTAATGAAATTACTCAAATTTAAGTTGTGCGACTCTCAACCAATTGCGTAAACCTTGTTAATGTTTAAACTTATTTTATAATTTTTACTATTATTATTTCAATTATAAATAAAGTGCTTTAAAAATTTAATTTCAAATAACGTGCTTTAATCAAAATCTTTTATTTATACCATACACATAACGTGTTAGAATGGCTTTGGCAAAATTTCGATTTAGAATGAGAATAAATAGCTATATTATAAAGTGGAGTTAACTTTCGATTGTTAGAAATCCGAATTCTATTTGGTCTAATTGATTGAACAGTTAAAAAACTATTTATATAATAATTGTTATAATGTTTGAATTTATTTCCCTCTTAATAATACTTATTATTTGATATTCTTATTTGATTATATTAAATTTCAATACAAATCGCAAATTTCAAGTTATACCCTCCCTGCATTAGAGGATTATTCTCAAGTTTAGCATTACACTGAGAAAATACTCAGAGATTTACTCTCAAATTTAACCACGTCTCTCTCTCCCCCCTCCCTCCCCCCCATGAAAATTCTGGATCCGCCCCTGTGCTGTACAAACATTTTCCCTAAGAGGTTAAAGGAAAAACATCAACTTCTTGAAATACTTATTTGTTTACTCTATGACACTAGAGAATTATTGCGATTAAACTTAATTAGAATATCTTCCTAACGTAAGCTCTCAAAACTGTATTAATATATTTGCCAATATCTCCGAAACTATTGGTCTTATAAAATATATTTCAAATAAAAGATGTTTATTATAATTAAATATACATGCAATGATGCATGCATGCATTGATAAGCAATTTCATATCTCAAAGACTTACGGAGATAAAATTAAAAATTAAAATTTATGCATCAGACCGGAACCCTTAAAGTAATTTTGACAAAAAGTTGAGAGTAGCCATTAGGTTTGTAATATGTATCAAAGCTTGTAAATGAAATGTAATCAAAATCGTTAAGGCCGATATGATAAAATCGATCTTTTCCTCTTTCAGCCCTTAAGGAAACTACCGTTAATTTTAGGGTTGAATATCCAATTTCAAAAATTCCTCGGGGTAACTATGAAAAACGAGTTTTAGCCCAATCGGTAAAATAGTTTAGGCTCTATCCCGAGGCACAGACTGACAAACGGATAGACAGACAGACGGCATTGCGAAAACCACTTTTTAGGGTTCTTGGGGTCGTGAGACATCGAAATCCATCAAAATCTCGAGTTCAATATTTTTTGACGATCACAATACTTGCTCTACCTGTAAGGTAGAGAGATAGTAAAAATATAGATACTGGGTCCCCAAGGGTCAACACTTCGTATTAAAATGTCGATTCCAGGTTAAAATTTTCGACATTGTATTAGGCGTTGTACATCTAATGGTTATTGTATTGTTATTAAATTCCTTATTTATAAATTTTGACAAATAAAATAGGTAAATATTGATTATTGAATCTAAAATGATAGATATATATCATTTATGTACAGGTACAGTACAAACATTTCCCTAATAGGATGAAAGAAAGAGAACATGCACTTTTTGAGAGACTTACTTATTTCTTACTCTATGGCATTAGAAAATTATTGCGTTAGAACTTAAGTAGTATCTCTTTACCACCAGAGCTCACACAATTGTATTTATATGTTTGCCAATATCTTAGAAACTGTTGGTTTTGTACCAATATTTTTATATTAAAGTTTTTTTTTATTTTTAATAGTCCTACAACAACTTTGCAATGACAAGTTATTAAGTAGCTCAAATAGTTACGGAGATACGGAAATCTCGGCATCTGTAAATTACCCTAAAAGTCATTTTCATGGGAAGATAAAAATATCCAGTTTATTTATAATTTTAATCAACGCCTAGATTCGAATTTTAATCAAAATCGTTAGAGCCGATTTTGAGAAAATCGATTCTTTCTATTTTCGCTTTTTACTAAACTACTCTTAATTTTGGGGTTAAAAAGACACACAGACAGATGGCATTGCAAAAAAGACTTTAGGGTTCGGGGGAAGGGGGCGGGGTCATGAGACGTTGACATCCATCAACATTTCGGGTTAGATTTTTTTTTACCGTTGCAATATTTCACCTTTAGTGTTCGAAAAGTTACAATATATATATTTGCGTACAGATTGAAAGCTAATGGTTTTAAAAAATAAGTTTTGAATAAAATATTTATATTATAAATAGATATACATATTTGCAATCCTAATTAATTTCATATCTTAAATAGTTTTGAAGATATGATAAAATATGGGAATCTACGCATCAGACCGGAGCCCTTAAAGTCATTTTGCCAAAATATTGAGCGTAGTCATTTTGTTTGAAATATTTATAAATGTTTTTTTGATTTGAAATTTATTCAAAACCATTTGAGCTAATTTTGAGAAAATGAACTTTTTCTCTTTTTCATTTTGTTTGAAATATTTATAAATGTTTTTTGATTTGAAATTTATTCAAAACCATTTGAGCTAATTTTGAGAAAATGAACTTTTTCTCTTTTTGCCCTTCAGTAAACTACCCTTAATTTTAGGGTTAGATATCCAATTCCAAAAACCCTTTGGGATAACCCTATTAAAACCCTAAATACTAGGTTTTAGCTCAATTGGTAAAATATATTAGGCTCTAGTCGGAGGTACAGACTGACAGACGGAAATTCAAAAACAACTTTCTCGGATTCGGGGGGCCATGAAACGTCGAGATTCGTCAGCATCTCGAGTTCGATTTTTTTTTACTATCACATTACTTTCTCTACCTGTAAGATAGCGAGAAGGTAAAAATCGATTTTCTCAAAATTGGCCCTAACGATATTGATCGAATTTCACTTCAGAGCATCGATCACTATTATAAACAAAAATGGTTCCTCTTAATATTTCGGCAAAATTACTTAGTGTTCCGGTATTATGCGTAGATTCTAATTTTTTATCACATCTCCGAAACTATTTGAGATATTAAATTACTTATCATTGCAAATATGTAGATATATTTATAATAAATATTATACATACAATTATAAGACCTTATAAAACCAATAATTTTCAATCTAAGCCCAAATATATAGATATATTAACGTTTTGAACACTAAAGGTAAAGAAAGTATTGCAGCCATTTAAAATCTAGCCCAAAATGTTCTTGGATGTCGACGTCTCATGACCCTCCAAACCCTAAAAAGTTGTCTTTGCAATGCCACCTGCCTGTGCATCTTTTTTATTGTGTTCTTATTGGTTTCGTTTCACACATAATACGAGTTTTGAGTAAATATTTCAATGTTTAAAGAATGAAGGGAGAAATTCTGTGCGGAGTTCCGTACCATTTATTTGTTCTTCAATTAGTGATTTAAAATGTTTAATCATAAAAGTTTGAATTCTAAAATAAATTTAATATAATTATACAATTTTTGTTTGATTAGTGACTCTATTTGCAATGAAAATATAGGCCTGTCCTAAAATTGAATAATACTATTCAAACTAGGAATTTTCGAATAAAATATAGAAAATTCCAAGTACTCGAATTTTTTGAGTTTTTTAAAAAATATTTTGAGTCGCGTTTTATCAGTTAATAAAACTCTAATTGGACTTATTAGAAAATTTTTGTAAAAACTCGAAAGAAAATATTTATAATTTTGCTTGTAAAATTATTATTTCAACATTGGTAAACATTAGTGACTTCCAACACATGTTTACAATAAAAATCTGATGATAGCTGTCAGTTACCTCCATTCCTACGTTAGATAGACCTCACACACACATGTGGAAACTCTGTTTTAATAACATCTAGACCTAATTTTCAATGTTATTGGAACTGGCTTCGGTGGCTGCTTGGTCCAACGCGCTTCTCTCATATTAGACTAAACTGCCGAAGATGGAGAGATCGGGGTTCGAATCTCTGTTGGGTGCACTAATGATGGTTTTCCTAAACGGGTTTCTACTCTCCTTCCACGCAAATGCGGGTACACTTCATCTCAATTAAACCATTCTAATCGCTAAACCATAAATGTAATTAGTACATATGTGTACAATCCAAGCGGTGCTAAAAACAAAAGTTGTTGAAGTTACTTGGAGAGGGTTTTTAACGTGTACTTTTTTCCAAACAGAATGCTTACATCAGCAAATGACTTAAAAACTAAATTAATTTTAGAACAACGCCCACTTCGGTGATCGAATGGGGTTTAATAAAAGACTGAACTGCCGATAACATAGAGATCAGAGTTAAAATCCCGGTTGGGTTTATTGGTGGTGTCTTTCTCTCCTCGCAAATGCGAGTACACTTAATCTAAAATCAATTTTCCTTATCCCTTACACACTAGTGTAATTAGTTAATATGCCTGTAGCCCAAATGGGTAGTTGGAGAGTGACAAAAATGAACATATTATTAGTAACTGATATAAAGTTGTATATCTAAACAAGTGTAATTTATTACTCTAGAAATGTGTACACTTTCTTTAAGATAAGTGAATATATAAGTGTGCATATATATGATACACTTATCACCATTCCAGACTATTCGCACATAAGATAATGACTCTAATCGTGTAGGGATGATGAAGGAAGCATTTTAGAGGTAATCAACCCGCATTTGTGTGGAGGGAGAGTGGGAATTTTTTTTGGGGGGAAAAACCACCCTCAGTAGACACAACAGGTATTATAACCCTAATATCCTCGTCGTGACATTTTCTATTAATATAAATATAACAAACATAATATGAGCGAACTCTCTATATTAAACTATCTGGACTGCAATAAAACAAACAATAAAAATATGTATACTATAGTAATTAGCACTAATTTTATAAAGTACTATTTTTCTAAAATTATTTCTCTGTGGGTGTTGTAACTGAGTAATTATAGTTGATATAATGTAAATGTTTACTAGACTACAAAACCGACAAAGTACTTACGATATATCAAAAAAACAAATTATCAAATTATTTCAGTAAAATAAAATTTGCGAGTGTCTTGTTTTAATGGTTTGGCTTAAGATGATGATGTAAGGGACGAGACAAAAGGTCATTTTTTTTTCAATTTTCATAGCGATAATGTTTTTGACCAAAATAAATCAAATATTGCTACAGTAGAAACCTAAGAGTTTAATTTTCTTCACATGAAAATATCTACAGTTGTGATTATAGCATCATTAGCTGAGGAATTATTTAAATTAAGGTACAAAAATGTTATCAAATAATTATAGTACACCACTGACAAATATTCAAGAACTGTCAAGGTTTCCATGTGAATAAAATTAAACTCTTATGTTCATACTTGATTAATATCTGGTTTATTTTGAGCAAAAAAGTTTTGATTAAGAGCTGTAAAAATACTCACCTTTTCTCGTGTCCCCTATACTCCCACGTTAGAGTGTACAGCCATGAACACACACACACACACACATACACACACATATATACACACACACACACACATACACACACATACANACACACACACACACACACACACACACACTAGCATTCTCTGTTACAGACACATATACAAATGTTCGTCCTTTAATAAGTACATATTCCTTCTCCCTCCCTCATAAATACCACACACATACACTCATCTTACCCTACATATATATTCATAACACACACACACACACACGTACACTGACATATGTATTATTTCCCACGTATGTTTTCTCTTGGACACACATATGCACATTTCAGAGGCTGTGCAAACACTTTACTTTATTCTCATGAAGAGGCGAGCCAGTGGTAAAACTAGCAGAAACTAGAGGAAGTTTAATTAAGAGATTTTTTCCCATATTTCAAGTGGTATGTGATACAACTTTAATGACAAATAATAATTTAAAATGTGTATAGAATAGATACAATCACCCCGAGCTCCACTTATTAATATGGAATATGAGATGATCGTGAAATACGATGACAATTCTATTTGTCACGTACCAAGTTCTGTTTTACATTATTCAAATGTGACTTTCCAATCATGAGTTAATTTTTAAAAATATAGATGTTCAGTCCCAAGTGAATCATCATATATATATAAATGTGGGTTTATTTGTGTGTATGTACTGGGCTGCCCTGACACCCGCAGATATCCCGGATTGATTTGAACTGCCGCCACTAATAACTACTTTAAACTAAAATAAAGCTATCCTCAATTATGAATGATAGCTTTTATCAAATTGTAATCAAAAGTTCCTGTGAGTAAGTCTGAGAATGCCAAGATCACATCATTTGTGAAGATTTACGATGACATTAATGTAAAACCGAATAGTTTCTTGGTGTTGTTTATAAACAATTTCTTAAGCTAAACGTGAACTCATTTGTTTATGGATACTAATCGTTACTATATTTGTAATCCACACAAGTATGGACTGATGAATCATTCTACAAAATCTAAATAATTCAAAAACAGATTTCAAGTGATTGTCTAACAATTTTGAGGCATTTTTTTCTCACTTTAGTAGAACGTACGAAATTAAATTTTTAAGTGGAATGAACAGCAACACAATAAACGATAGTGTAGCTGAAATTACATCAGGATTAAATTTATAAATAATAAAAATATGAATACGTCATCTCACCATTTGAGTTTTCACTGAAACAGCTTCAGTAGTATTTATGAATGTCATATGTGTAGTCCCGGGATGCTTGAAACCTATCAGTATATCCCTGCATGTTTGTGTGTGTTTGTGTTATATATATATATATACACACACACACACACAGTATAATCCTGTTGGAACAAACTCAGTTTGTCCAAATTACGGATAATATGAACCTAATTTTCGTAAAATAAAAAGAAGATGGGGTAAACTATGTCAAATGAAATATATTGAATTGGTTAACAAAGTCAAAGTTGAAAGAAAATTATAAGAAAAATCAAAATTGTATCACTTTTGACAAATGAGGTTTTTTTAAATTAGGAACTAGAAGATAATATTACTTATAGTTTTAATAGATTTATATTAAACAGTTCTTTGTTAATTTTGATCAATTAAATCAGTTACTATAGACGTATACATCTCAATAGGGGAGAATCAAAGTAAACACCGAGGTAACTAGGAATCAACAGAAGTAAGGTTGAGTCTATTGTTGAGTCTAGTAACTCCTCTAAGTAGAACTAACGCACATTCTGCTACGAAGGTGCATCTACCTCAACACAGCAGCAATAAAATAGGAAGCAAATATTAATTTGAGGTTAGGCTCTAATACATAACAACTATCCAGCCTAGCGACTACTAGACTTAGACCTGAAAGGTCTATCCAAGAATTATAGTTGATAATAGTTAATGATATCAAATTCTAGTAAGTCCTTGTTTAAATAGTTACTGCGATGGTAGTTAAATGAGCTAGCTAGCATGCGTTAACTCCATGCAGAGCTACGAAACACAAAGACTAATTTCCTAGTTGAGGAAACTAGTAAATGGCGAGCTACCAGGAATATAGACTGTTAAAATACTATGGCCGGTCTATTCCTAATTATTACTGCCTGGACATTCAATAGTATATTTATACTTCCACCCAATCTTAGGCACACTATAACTAGTGCAAACTTTAAACGTATTAACTAATACAAACGGTGCCTGAAGGGGGCCGGAAACTAAGCACTATCCCCGCGGGCCACTACTACGAAGTAGTAGTGCTTCCACAGGTTGCGCACCGTAAATAGGTACATTAAAGAGGAATAATAGGGAATGAGACCAGTTACAAGCCTAATTATGTCATTGAACAAAGCGTTAGATAACCTGATTTCCACCAATATGGGATCCTAAGCACTAAGCAAGCCGTAGCATGGCCTTAAAATTTAGGGTGTCAAGACATTTCCCTAGTATTTAACACTATGTCTTAAGAACATACTAAAAAAATTCAGAAACACTGACATACCAAATCATGTCATATGGCCCTAGATAAAAAGAGCACTAAGCCCATCATCCAAAACTACGCCATATGGGCCTAGAGAAACAAGTCAGAAACTTTGACAAACAAAACTATGTCTTATGGACATAATTAAAAGAGTACTAAGATTTTAACGCAGATTCTAACATTCAAATACCTATAGTCTCAGACGAGGCTTAATCTGTGGTGAGGTGGAGAGACCGACACCTTACACATTGTAGCCACCAGGTGCTTTGTCCGCGAATGTATATTTATGTTCAAGTAGTTCCTCCCTCAAATTGATACAATAGAGTACAAAATGTGAAGCGAGGAGTGACTGTTTTATACAAATAGGACTGACGTCTTCGGGGAGGGTCACCAGCCGGACAAAAAGGGGGAGGTGAATTTGCAAAATTGTGCCGATATTAACTAGTGCTAGAAGAAGGCGTGGAGAATAAAGAAAAGCAGATCTGTCATTTCATAGAAGTGGGGCCTGCTAGTAAGATGTTGTTTTTCTGAACTTCCAGGAACCGTAATCTGTGGCATTTTCCTGAAGTTTGGGCCTTTCCCGTCAACCTGATTCCACCGTGAGTTAATATCTGCTACACATTATTAGAATTTTTAGTTCTTGTATTTATCGTGTTAATCATATATATGAAATTCTGAACTGTACATGTTGTAGTCAACACAATGTTTTTTTATCCTGACTAAAAATTATTACATGTTATACTATACATCAGTTAAATGAATGTAAATTTTATAAAACTAATTCCAACTGTAGTTTAAAATTGGTGAAAATGTAAGTCTCTCCGCAGATCTGTCCGTTTTCTCTCAATCCGAATTTGCACTAATATGAAATATCTTCGGTCCTAATTAATTAAGATTAACGACGTTCTACTGTAGCTCTATATATGTATATAAGAACAAAAGCTATAGTATGTTAAATACATGTGAAATACTTTTAAGATTTAAACGTTCCTTACAGACTCTACCTTAAAATATGAGTAAATAACGACCCTGAGACCGGAACAATATTGTTTGATAACTCAGTAATAGAGCATTGGCGCACTACACCTTAAAGCCCAGTGTTCGATTCTCATGTCAAGAAATAAATTTTCAAATTTACTAATATATTTAATACGGCTACATCCGTAACCTTAAAGATCATTTCTATCCCCCAAGTTTCTCTATTTGTGTGCAATTAATTGTCCATAATATTTTCGTGCTTGAGTCAAAATGATTAGTTTTAACTTTTAATTCAAACACCGGCTTCACAAAAGAACTTATTCAAATTGTTCGTATAATTATGTAGAATGATAATTGTATTTTTGGACAAATACTTTACTAAGGTATTGTTTAATCATATATTCGAGCACCGTGTAGGTGTCACATATTAGCGTTGTTAACACTTTTTATCAATACGTAATCTCTCCTAAAGTGTTCTGTCAAGTCCTGTACCACCGGGTACCACCTGTGTGCTTGACGACACAAGAGCTAAGTGTCAAGCTCATCTAATTCATCTTGCCAGTGACAGGTAGGCCAAGGATTGAATCCCGGTCGGGTATACTGTAGAATTTGCCCCCCTCTTCCCAATTGCTTGCCACTGATCCCCCACGCCAATGTGAATACACTTACCCTAAATTCAACCTTCCTCATCCCTAGCCCATTAGAGATATTAATAGATATGCGCACAACACAAACGGGTGGTGAGGCGTTGTGGAAAAATAATAAAATGCTTTAGTAATTTTAAAACTGTCCGTAAAGGTTCAAGTTAACGTAAACCGAACATACCTATGACTAAAAAACGTATTCATGTATTTATTTATACGTCAAGTGTTATCTTTAGCTTTCAAGTTTGATAGATATAAATTATCAACAAATATAAAATAACATTATCAATATTGAAAGCCAATCGGCGCAAGGTTTCATTTGTATCGCGCGCAGTATACCTTGAGGGGCATAAGAGAAAAGAGGTGAGAGGGGAGGGAGATACCCCTACGATTGATGAGGACTTTGTGGGGTGGCCAAGTGGAAAAGGTGGGGTAGAGAATTCAAACATCGCATTGTGTAAAACACACAAGGAATGTTTGAGGTAAAAGCCACAATTTCCAATTAATCGTAAAATATTCGCTGGAGTAAACAAATCTGAAACTGGGTAAGTTCGGAGTCTGTGGGTTCGGTTACCGTTTCGGATGAATCGAATGGGTTTTTTGGTTATACCTCCTCCTCCATTACCCCACCCCCCACTCTTTACTACTTCAACTCGCCCTTATCTTTATCCTTTCCAACCTCCCCCCCCCATTGTGTTATATATATATTTTTTATATTTAGCACCGCGTCTTACTACCCGTTCGGGTTATACGCTAATGGATAAGAAATTAGGAAGGTTCAATTAGAGGAAGTGAACCCGCCTTTGCGTGGAGGGAGAGTGGAAAACCATTTAGGAACCCCCCGTCCTCAGCAGTCGAGCTTAGCACGACTAGCACGTTAGCCAACTACGCCACCGAGGCAGGTCCTATTGTGTTACTGACGCAGTTATTAAACATACTTTTGATTTTGTAGCCGGGGTGTTAGAGTGCTCGACTTAAAAATTTGGGGAATAAAGTTTGATTTCAAGTGCAGGTATGTAAAACGGTTAAATGTGAGTGAATTCACCCTCCTATCGAGACAGTATGATAGTAATAATAATAATTAATAATAATACATAAAAATCCTCGTTTGGGATGCATCATTCGTAGAGTCCAATAGTGGAAAGATTATCCAGTATTAATGCACCGTTGCCCAGGAGACGCCCGGATGTACTGATCGTACATCCTTTCCATGGAAGCTCTTTCCATGTCCCGATGAGGTGATGATGATGGTGAGTATGAGGGAGATAGTATAAGGGTGATAGTTAGTATGAGGGAGATAGTGAGTATAAGTGTGATAATGAGTATGAAGGAGATAGTATGAGGGTGTGGTCTGACAGGCGTAAATTCAAGGGGGTTAAAAGGTCAGTTGAACCCCTTGTGAAATTTTGAAAAGTGATACAAAAAACGAAATGAAAGTTCACATGTTATAAAGAAAATACAACACAGATAAATTATACAACTTTTTATCTTTTTACGCGCAGACACCTATTAATCCGGATCTATACGTTCGTTATTTGTCCACGTTTATTTAATTTTTGATATGACTTACGAAAGTGTGGAAAAAATATTCGTTTTCATGTAAGAATATCTGTCGCGCGAACATTGTTCCACATAAAGACGGTAGACTACCACACATCAAAGAAGACTAATAATCGCCTGAGAGCAGTTCGTCCACGAATAACGAATATAGAGTATGTGTAGACAGAAGAGTGGTGGAACTGTGGGGGATTCTGCCCCTCTGGAATAAACCCTCTCAGATATATTTCAAATCCTCTTATATTATAGAATCTGAAACTGAAATATGGCCTTAAATCAAACTCCAAATGACTTCTAGATGCATTCTATTGTCAATAATTTCCGGAAAAGACCACATCAAATAACTAATAGACTAGAGACATCTAACTAACTGGTAGAAAATGTCAGAGAAGGAAAACTTTAAAATAGCTTCCAAGATACCCCAAATTTCAAATATGTCTAAAGGAGGACAACTCCTAATAGCTTCTAGACGCATTTGAAGAATTTTAAGGCGATGACCCCCTCAAATAGCCTAGTTTCTGAAATAGTTCAGTTTTCAGAATGTTTTAGGGGGAAGATCACTTCAAAGATTAACTTATATTATAGAGGTTTTTAAATATTGCAATAAATTAAGATGGATTTCACTCTAAATAGATTCGAGGGGCATCGAAATTTCAAAAATGTCTAGGTGAGGAACAGTTTAAATGGTTTATAAAAGAATCTAATTAAAAACAATAACAAGGTGAAGACTACTAATAGCTTATAGAGTGAACAATTTTTCAAAAAATTGTTGAAGGAGGGTCACTCTAAATAGTTTATAAAAACTATCGTATTTTTAAAAAAAATTGGAGAGGGTGACCACGGTTTAAAACATACATAATATAAAATATGAATGAGAAACTATTAAATGACTTTAAAAAGAAATCTAACATCGTAAGTAACTATGTTATTTTTAACTATGAGACCCTTTAAGAAAATGATCTGGATCCACCCCTGGGTGTGGAACCAATGGAAACATTTTAAACTAACTTAAACCTAACCAACCAAACCCTGGTATTTCGTGGAAATACTCAAGCTACCAACCAGGAATTGAACTTGGGACCCCTAGATTCGTGGCCAGGGGCATTGACCATCACACTATGGGGTTTGTTAGAACAATAGTGAATTAACTGTAGTGTATTCAGTATTCTCAATTTTTAGAAAATAAAGCAAAAAATTCTCTCCGATGTGCCGTCACATTTATTTTAAACACTTTATTTTATGGATGTGTAGGTTTACCACCAGGGATTATTCATTACTAATTAATTTAAGGCACCAAGATGAGAAGGGTGTCTTAGACGAGACATACTTAAATTAGGGTGGAGAAAGGATGAAAAAACCACAGTGAAAATTACATTGGAAACCATACTCAATTTCCCTGGCTGGGATTCAAATTTTAACCTCCCAGTCAAATGTGACAAAATGCACCATTTATTATAATTATAGCTAGATTTATTAAATTGTATAAGATATTAAATCTTTATTACATAAAAATCTTTCATAATTGTTACATTCAAGGTTTCTTTGAACCAATCTCACCTCCTCTTAGTCTTAAATACGACTATACATTTCCAAACTAATTAATATAATTGAAGAGAAACGGTAATTAAAAAATAAGATTAATCCTAGAAACCCCAAGATAATAAAAAATTTAAGTGGACAGAAGACTGTAAAATAACAAAATGTCAAAGTTAACTCCACGTTTTCTTCAAAGTGCAGTAACCATGGAAACAGCAGAACAGTCCAATTTTCATTTGAAGAATCTTTTATAAAATACAAAAAAATATGTGCTGTCAACATTGATAACTTTTTACTATATTATTAGTGTAATTTTATATGTATTGATAATATCTAACAAAAGTGATAGTTATGGATCATATTACTCGACGTATGATTACGTGTAAGTAGAGCTAATGGCTTTCATACCTGTCATATAAGGTTCATCGCACGTATAATGGACTATATAGTACATCCACCCCAACTGGACGCATGCTAAATTTAACTTCAGCTCTTCCCACTGGTGACAGGTACAATCTTTCTTACTTTGACCTACTCTTCCGTAACCCCAGGAGGGTCAACTCTTGTGAGAGGTCAAGGTCAAACAACATTGGGGTGACTACAGGCAGGTAATGTTTTTATGTTGGGTACAACCGGATAAATGTCAGGAAATTTAATTAAAATAAGGAAAAATAATGTGATTTTAATACGTGGCAAAGACAAGCCTTTATTTTGGAACTGATTTTTATTACCCATTCAGGCCATGCACCTATGAGCTAATTACTCTAATGTGCTAGGGATGAGGAAGTTTTAATTTATAAGATATGCACCCACATTTGCGTGGAGGAAGAGTTGATAACCATTAAGGAAAAGTCACCCTCAGTGCATACACTCGACCGGGATCAAACCCTGATCTCCCTGTCATTGGCAGTCAAGTCTATTGTGAGAGTGACGCCTTAGACCATACGGCTACTGAAGTGGGTGGCAACATTATTCATTTCGCACTCAAGCACAAAAACCAAAGTGAGAGATTTTGTTTCTCGACGTAAACAAAATTAATTCCTTTGAAATGGTATTTATTTTCTCTGAAATTCCAACTTCCTCATTCTTATAGCATTTATTAGTGTACCATTACTGTGGATTACACGTTCGCTGAAAAACTAGCGCAGAACAGAAACGTGGTCACGTGACGAACTCTAAGCCAATCACAAGATTTCCGCTTCATCAGAGCGAGCTGTTCTGCTAAAGTTTACACTCATCTTTACTTCCTCCTCTCTGCCTGAGATGTTCGGCACAGGAGAACCAATCATATCTCAGAACCAACATCTCAAATCAATGGGCATGCGCATTTGACAACGCATGCGCTCTACCGATAGAAGATAGTAGACAACTTCGTTGGCCTTTGTGAGGATATTTGAAATGACCCGCTACAATTTGAATACATTCATTAGAGAATTATCTAAAATGTATGTGTATCAACTATAAAATAAAATGTGTTGATAGTCAGTGGTTTTAAGTTAGTGTTGCAATGCATCATGGGTCAACATAAAGCGTGCGAATCGCTGTACCACTGAGGCAGATTCTGCTTTCTATTTTCGGCGAACGTGTGAACAAGCTTTATACATAGAACCAGAACAGGTTCTAAGACACGATAAGATGAGAAGGTGGTACAGTGTTTGTTTACAAAGTGACATAAATAACATCTAAAACATTTAATATTGGAAAAATTAACTTTTTAAAAATGTTAATGCTTGGCAGTTGCTAGTATTTAGATAAATACATATTTGATCGGGGTAATAAATGGAACTATCGCAATTCAACCAGGAAAATTGGTAAACAATTTAATCAGAAAAAAAAATTGAGAAATGTTATATGGAAACAGAAAAATCAAAGAATTTTAAAATATAAGTTTTGAATTCCTCAGGTTAATAATTATTTAGAACTATTCTGTTGCTATCACGCTCTTTATCCCGGCGAATGAGAGTGCATTTCTTTTAAACTATTTCCCACGTCCTACACAAATGTTAGGAGGTTAGTAACCGTTTTGTATAATATTATGAAGATTAAAAAATGGCACCTGGGCACAAGAATCAAACCCGAGAGCTTCGTACTCGATTCCCGTAGGCCAGTGTCATTTTTCAATCTTCAGAATATTATATTTAGATGCGGCTATAGCAATTAACGGGTATAATAGCTTAGCTTGTTAATCTTGTATAAGGTTACACTGATGGGTTATGTATAAGTATAACAGAATTGAGAGGTATTTCCGCAAATTGTAAGAGTCCGTTTAGTAACAAAGAAACATATCACACTTGATTAGTATTTCCAGTCCAATCACTTCATGTCACCGGAACACCAAACATGTTATGACGAGACTGACGCCTTTGACAACGTTCTCTGCGGTGCGGGTTGTACAAGGTTAAGTTAGATTTAAGTTCGTCCACTAAAGATTATGTGATGAGTTTATATTTAGAATTTGAACGTTAAATATACCAATTTAATCAAATAAACAATTATTTAAATAGTGGTTTAAATTACCTTGCATCGTTGCAACGATGGGCAGGCGGAAAAACCTAAAAATCATATATATTGAATTACTAGTGAGGGGAGGTTGGAGTTCAAATTTTTGCTAGATGTACTGTGCATATATTTTTTTTCACACTCTTCCTCCGGGCATTCGAAGGTATATTTCTTCTTAATTTTAGCTTCCTCATCACACTTATTTACTTTTATTAATGAAACAAATAGCCGAAACTATTGTTAATGCATTTTAGTGGGGATATTATTCCCTCTTAGATATCATATTCTGAAAATTAAAAAAATGACACCTGGACACGCGAAGGTCCCGGGTTCGATTCCCGTGTCCAGGTGTCATTTTTCAATTTTCAGAATATGTTATTTACTTTTATCTATATACTTGAGGAATAATAAGATACTATACAGGGGAAAAACATTGGCGTAGCGTGTCCTGTAGTATCGTGGAGTGTTGCCAGAATAAGCAGAGCGTGTTTAAACTGTACCTGCGATTTGTTCTCGTTGCTCAGTTGAACATCCATTGACCAAGTACCAACGAAACAGTGTTGTCAGACGTCCTATTTTGGCAAGGCGTCTCAATTTCAGAGCTAAATATTTTCCTCATCTCACCTTAAAATTTTACTTGACTTATAAAGTAAAGTATATTTATTTTATCAGGCAGAAAACGGTTAGCATCAGCGGAGTGGGCACACGTGTTGTAAAGTGTCGTGTGTGAATGTATTGCGCCTATTTCAATTTTATTTATAAAGTGATGAGCTAGTTTTAAATATTAATGAAAGAAGCACAATCTAATTAGCTAGCTATCACAGGAATCCACAATGAACTATGCGTATTTTGAATTAGATTGCAATCAAAACTTTAAGACAACTTCTACGAATTTAAAGCAAAGCAACTTATTAATAAAATAAAATATTCCCAAAAAATCATGGTAACTTCAAACCTTTCTCTGAAAATTGCATAAAATACTTAGAATATTTTTACGATTTTTCATATAAAAACTTGTTTAAAGCTTTTCCATAGGATCTTGCAACATTTAGAATGGCCGATTGTAAATTTGTAAGCAGGCCTATGGATTCTAACACCAAATATTTAAGGTGGGATAGAAGAGGATTCGAGAAAAGGCCAGTATTTTACAGTTTTTATGGCAAAACATTTTTTTGGCTAAAGTAAATAAAAATATCGCTCCAGTACAAACGTAGAGTTTGATTTTTTCCACATGGTGATATAAACATTTCCTGAATATTCATCATGAGTATAGCGGCATTAGACGAGAAACTTTTTAAATTAAGAGAAAAAGTTGTCGTTAAATTCCAGGACACCCTCGGCAGGTATTCAAGAAAGTGTAAGATAACCATGTAAAGAAAATTAAATTCTACTGGAGCAATATTTTTTCATTATGGCCTAAAAATGTTTTGCCATAAGAATTGCAAAATCACTGTTTTTTTTCTCGCGTTCCCTTCCATACCACCTTAAACTAAGATGGTAAAGATGATCTATCATAAACTAGATTTGTGGTAGAGTCTAATACTTTGAACCTGTCACAAGCTCTCCGACTGTCTCCAAGGGTTCAATTTTTTTATACAACGGAGTGTAAACACATAAAATACAATCAAAACTATAGTGTAAATTTTCCACAGAGTTTGAATCCAACTCCCACCATTAATTAGTATTATGTATATCAGTTCAGAATAAATCTATTCTGTGAATATTGATTGAAGATAACACACGGGGATTTGACACAACAGTTGCGGCCTATAGTTTTGTGTGCGAACACAACACATCTTTTTTATATATATTAGCATCGTGCATGTGGAATTGCAATGTCCTCTCTAAGCATTGTAATCACGAAGGGTTAAAATTAATCAACAAGTGATCCGTTGATTATGTTTACATTCATTAGCACGCGCTGTGTTAGTTTTCAATCCCGCGACTAAAACAATTATCTTGCGACTGTTAGTCTATCAGTGCGGCGTAATTATCACGACTGTGATGGGTCCGGGAACCCCACCCCGCCCTCCTCTTGTTACGCGCTACGGTATTTCGAAACTGCGTGGTATGCGTGGCTCGAACGGATCAGATGGAGGGGGAAACTGTTGTCGATCGCGGCAAATGTGATATGCGTGGCTCGAACGGATCAGATGGAGGGGTAAACTGTTGTCGATCGCGGCAAATGGGATTGATGATTTTACAAATTTTGGTTTCACTGATATGTATTTGCGGTACAATGTAAGTAGAGATGAAAAATTTCCGGGAAATCTTGAATTGCATTGGCGGCTTCCGGTGGGGAAGAGGGGGTTAACTTGTGGCACCTAGAGCCTAATATACTTAAAAATAGGGTGTGTTAAGAGACGGAGGATGGGGAGGGGGGAGACAAATATCTGGCTAACCTTAAAACTATTTTAATTAACTTATTGTTGATAAGATATTGAAGTATGATTTATAAACATAACAGGTTTACAAAGTCTCGCATTCGTTTGTTACTTTACAACTTTCTTTTTTTGGCACCCCGTCTTACTACCCGTTTGGGTTAAACGCCTTTGTACTAATTACGCTAACGTGTTAGGGTTAAGGAAGGTTGAATTTAGAGAAATTTTACCCGCATTTGCGTGAAAGGCGAGTGGAACACTATTTAGGAAAAATCGGCCTCGGTGCACCCGACCAGAATCGAACCCCGATCTCCCTGTCATCGGCAGTCTAGTCTATTGCGAGAGTAGCACGCTGCACCGTGCGGCCACCGAACCAGGTGTTTCCTTACTACAACTACTACTACTATTACTACTATCACTACCACTAGTTAGTATTGCTGTTATAATAATAATAATAATAATAATTTCAATTTCAATTTCCTTTATTATAGTGCTGGCCAACAGTCGTAAGACCTATAACAGGCCAACACTGAAAAGTACACACGTAGCCTACATACCTTATAACACATATATTTACACAAGAAAAAATGATAGACAAAAAATGGCTAAATAATGTTATATACTGATGAATAGTTACGAGATAAAAAGTAGTTAATAATAATAAGAATAAAAAGTAACATTAAAAACAAATAACTAAATAGTAAGCAGTAACATTATGCAAAAAATAGATCAGAATATTGTAAGTTTAAATAATATAGGCAGAACCTCTACATGATAAATTATTAATGTGGGACATCCTTAAATAACTCTCTGAGTTTAGCTTTCCTTTTATGATAAAAGTCAAATTCAACAAATCTAGAATTGGCGCTATGGATACAACGACCTATAGGGCTCATCTTATAAGAGCTATCGAGAAAAAATAATTTAGGATTACGAGAAGCCCGAGAAGGGATATGAACGCCTACATGATCAAGGGCAAATTT
>CABFOV010007203.1:7560-19761 GCA_902141375.1 Timema poppense | reverse complement strand
TAAAAAAAAAAAAAAAAACACAGAAGGGGTAAAAAAAAAGACATTTAGAAAAATAAGATACTTAAATTGGAACATATAAAAGAAACCAAAAACCTAAATATATAATATTTCTCTTTAATTAAAACCTCCTTTCATAAAATTAGACCAGGGTCAGGGGATTGGTCGATAAAAATAAATTTTCATTACATCTTTGTCCAGTGGCAGCAGTGTAAAGTGTGACCTGTGTTCTACTTTTCACTATAACAGCCATATTGTGTTTGTTTTTATATATTTTCTATCCACCTTTCTTGTACCTATTTAGTTTTGTTAAGAATGTGTAGAGTTCAATTTTTTAAATTTTAAAGTGAAGCAAAATCAAATATATGAACTACAGGCCAAATCAAGTTTTCGAATAATTTATAAAATAAATTATATTAGTTACACTTTTATAAGACTTTTTAGAAATTCATCATCAATCGTTTCCAGCCTGTGATGGTTTAGTTTAGTAACAGTTTATTAATGATCATTAAATGTGTTTTATTACAAAAATAAAAATAAATAAACAGATTTGGACCAAAATTAATAAATTACATTATTTTTATTCAGAAAAAGTCGAAGTTGACAAATATTTGAAGGTCTGCACACTCTACGAGTCTTTTTTTTTACCCATTTGGTTGATAAGCATAATATACTAATTATGTTAACCATTTTGGTGCCACGCGCCGATGAGATCGGCTCTCAAGATTTGAGCTAGTTCTCGCTTTATCTGATAGATAGTGTCATATATAAGTGAAAAGATAATGGTTTCCCTCCATTATTTTATATAAGGCTGGTAACAAAAATCAACTGTAAATAGTTATGGGAACTAGGGGTTTAGTACATTTACAATGGTGGACGGTCACTTACTCAATGTGCTAAGCGCAACGTCGGCTTACATACGAGCTGCATGGTTAAACACAAGTGTATGGCTTAAATTGTTCTGAATTTAGATTTTCATATTATGTGATGTGAATGAAAGATTTATTTACCAATGTAAGTAAATAGGCGTAATGACTTTATAAATTTGTATATATATATTTTTTTTAAATATGAAATTATTATAAAAGGTATTTTTGAAAAACGCATTCATTGTGTGTAGGCCTAAATATTTATTCATGAGGTAAGCAATATAATATAGCTTGCTGTAAGGTAAGCAACAACGGACCAAAAATACCTAGTGTAGGATATCAAATAAAAATGTCTGTAATTACTATTTATAAATCATTTATATTCAAAACTTTATTTTCAACTATAAAACTAAATGCACTACAGCAAAATAATATTGAAATGAATGTATAATATTTTTTTAAGGATGTTAATTAGCATTAGTTTTGAAAAAAATTAAAATGAGTTAAGATTAAATTTAAAATTTAGAAATTAAATGATTTTAATAAAATTATATTAATTGTTATTAAAGAACAGTATATGGAGATTAAGATGATAAAAAAATCAAAATAATCGCTTCATAAATAAATAATAATAATAATTATTATTAGCACCGCGTCTTACTACCCGTTCGGGTTGTACGCACTTACGCTAATGTGTAATGGTAGGGTGATTGTGAGATGGAATGGAGGACCTACAGTTTAACGTGGAATCCGAACCACGATGGAGGCCTGGCATTCCTCACATTCACAAGATGTCTTGTCAGAGGTGAAGGAAGGGTTTGCTAATCAGATAAATCTGTGCCGGAACCGAGGATTGAACCCCGGCCGCCAGCATAGAAGTCCGACACCTTATCCCTAGACCACCAGGTCACCCTCATAAATCAAGGTTTAGTGAATTTTCTTGCAAATCTTTCCAAAAATGAGGAAACGGCTCTGGCAGTCTTCGCGGGCAAATTCTGGAATAGGCGTGGCACTAAAAGGGTTAATGTGTTAAGTATAATGAAGGTTGAATTTGGAGGTAGTGTACCCACATTTGTGTGTAGGAGGAGTGTAAAATTAATTAGGAAATATCTTTCTCACTACACCCGACCGAGATTTGAACCCGGCGGTCCAGTCTATTGCAAGTGTGACGACTTGGACCGTGCAGCCACCGAAGTGAGAGTATATTGCCTGATATTCCCTGCGGTTTTGTAAACATTTAAATTCATCAATTATCCCTTGTTTATTGAATTTTTTTTCTAAGCGCACACTAACTTTACGGAGCATTTGTAGCTTTGGCTACCTTGTGCGGATATGAAGTTGTCCGGATTAGGTCTAGTGTTTGTAATGTTGGCTACCTTGTGCGGATATGAAGTTGTCCGGATTAGGTCTAGTGTTTGTAACGTTGGCTACCTTGTGTGGATATGAAGTTGTCCCGATTAGGTCTAGTGTTTGTAACGTTGGCTACCTTGTGCGGATATGAAGTTGTCCCGATTAGGTCTAGTGTTTGTAACGTTGGCTACCTTGTGCGGACGTGATCTTAGGGCGAGTGTCGGAGCTGCTGCCACTGCTACTGGTGGAGGCGAGACTCGCAGAGCTCAGTCTCACCACTCCCGGGATAGCGTCCTGCATATTGCCTTCCTAGGGGCAGAGGGGAGAAACAAAGCTTGAGGCGCTCCATTTCATTCAACACTCATTTCTTTAAGAATAGTAATATTGGACAGTGCGGTAGAGCTAACAGATCTACTTTCATGTATCCCTACGCCAAACAAGTCTATATGTAGAGCTGCTCTCACTTTCTGCAATCAAAACTTTCAAAGCCAATAATTTGTTTTTAAAAATATTTTAATATTTTAATAATTTTTTTCTTATCTCAAAAAGTTATGAAAATACCAGTTTGGATGGGTTTTTTTTTATAGCAGAGACATTTAAGTTCACTTAAAAATGAATTAAAAACTCAAACTTCTAAAAGTTTTCTTTCTGTTCATAAATAAAAATGGAAAACTGGACGAGAAGAAAATTGTTAGTGACATCTATAGAGCCCGTATTCATGCTTTTGTGATTAAAAAAGTAAAAACTTTTTATCTCAAAACTTAATATTTAATATGGCTTTTCTTTCTTTATAAAGAAGAAAGAATGGTGGAAGGAATTAGGAAGATGGGGAGCCATTTTAATAAACCGACCCGGATGGAAACGGTTGTTGGCGATGATGATACTGATGACTCAGCTGACAAGACAAATTTCAACCTACTTCTATCTTCAAGTCAGTCTCCAAGTTCACAGGATTCGACCTCCCGGATATCCCGTGTATGGTCTCGCTGGTCCCGGGACGGCTGAAGGTGTGATTGGCCGCCCCATGGACAGTCGAGGGCCTGTCTCCTCTGGTAGGCCCCGGTAGGTGCGACTCTGGCCTGCTGTCAGTGTAAGGTGAGCCGGCCCTGGGTGTGGATGAAGGCCCGTTGGGCATGACCGTGAGGGGGGTCATAACCAAGGAACCTGGGAGGGGCATGGCGGACATGATTAGCCGATATGGGAGCATCAGGAATAAATAAACAATCACAGTTTACATTAATGGAATGACATAATTATACATTTTCTCATAGAATATACAAAAATATAAAATAATTACTTTACATTTCGTGATAATGACTTATAAGCCTAGGACGAAAATGTTAAACATAATTGCAAAATAACATTTTTATAAATGTTTAAAATTGGTTTAAATTTTGTGAATATAACATTATTCGATTCGACTTCAGTTCAAATGGAAAAAAGTGGACTTGGCACACAACGGAAAGGAATTGGAACAGGGAATCAAAAACTAAGGGTTAAATTTTAGAATTGGAATCGTAACATCTTCGGAGTCGGCATTACTTTCCCTTATCAGGTGACCTAGGGGTAAGATGTCAGACTTCTATGCTGGGGGCCCGGGGTTCAATCCTCGGTCCCGGCACAGATTTATCTGATTACCAAACCCTTCCTTCACCTCTGACAAGACATCTTGTGAATGTGAGGAATGCCAGGCCTCCACCGTGGTTCGGATCCCATGTTAAACTGTAGGTCCTCCATTTCATCTCACAATCACCCTACCATTACACATTAGTGTAAGTGCGTATAACCCGAACAGGTAGTAAGACGCGGTGCTAATAATAATAATAACTATCTCACAAAGACAAGTCTACCTGGCACTTGGACGATGCTGATACTACTCCGGCTGGCCCCGACCACCGCCGGCTTCAGGTCGGGAGATTTGTCTATCTCGTCGATGACGTGGATGAGGCGAGTCTCCTCCGTGGCAACGCTCGCGATGACTGTAAGTTAAGTAGACAGTACAGGCAACAATGAACTAACTCACAACATTATTTAAGTTCACCCAGAAGTTTGATCAACACTCCCGAGAGCAACGGGTTACGAGCAGGTTTTATTTAACTAACACATACGATGCTATCCCTCTTCAAGGGAAAAGCCACTTTTTGAGGCAAGTTTTGTTAAGACATGTGATGCAATTTTTACCAACAGCTTTAGTTGGTAAAATATATCTTATGTTACATTACTAACATAATTATACAACTTTACGTATTAAGTATTATTTATAAAATGCTATATCGCAAACAGGATTAACATATTTTGTTCTAATTTCATTTGATGAAGTTATTTTCAAAATTTGTTAAATAATTCTAGATTTTTGAACTTTAATTTGCGATTCAAGCGACAGCCCAAACTGACAAAAGTTGAAACTAATTATGTGTTTTGGTTTTAATTTTTTTTTTTTTTTTTTACCTGTTGAACTTAAGTGCTGGAAAAATTCGATGTTTATTCATATTCCTTAATTAATTATAATAAACAAATTCGAAATTCTTTTGCACAATTTTGACAGTAGATATATTCAGCACCTTGACTAGTGACATTGACAATACAAAATTATGTACATAATATGTAGTTTTTAATTCAATTTACTATTCACAATAATACTTTCATTATGTATAAACTTTTAATTGTAATCTTCGTGAAAATTATGTACAGTCAGTTACTAATTATTATTATTATTAGCACCGCGTCTNAATATTAGAAAATATTGGATTTGAGATTTATTATAATTTTTTTTTTTTAATTATTTAAAATGTTGAAATATAATTTGATTTATAGCTTGAATGTATGAATGTTGTAATGTATGCCTTATAACAAAAAAGGTTGACATTTAGTTACTATTTCTATTTTAGATTATTTATTTAAGGAAAAATGTAGACCTCGGTGGTCGTGGTATAAAGTGCTCACCTTAGGCCCTGATCTGTGTGGGTTCGAACCCAGTCGGGGCTGATGGATTTTTCTTGAGCGATAAAAATCCGCCGCACAGCTTCCTTCGGAAGGGAAGTAAAACCGTCGGTCCCTTGTCGATTGTGTTATGTAAAAGACCCCTGGAAGGTCTGTGAAAATACCTCTTTGGCAAAATTGGTAGGCCTTTTCGCTATCGCTCATAGAAATTCTCGTATACTGATAAAACCAGTCGGTTCAGAAGGTGCACATTAAATATCAAAAACAAATGAAAATGAAATTAAATCCTAAGCGCAAACTTCCGACACCCACGAAACGGCTCCCCACTAGACGGAAACTCACCTGCTTTGGGATATTCCACGGTCTGCTCGCGCCGTTGGATCATGTTGTTAGCGCTGCTGTCGACATATTCCACTGTGCGCCGCCGGTAGTCGGCTCGACCTCCGCCTCTACCGGTGACGTTCCAGAAAGGGTGGCTCACAACCTCCACCTTCGTGGGGGACTGCGGGATAAAGAGCGAGGCTCTCCCCACAGGGTCCTCCCTGATTGGCCGAAACCCGAGCCCGAGGGCCAGACCTAGCGCTAGAGGAGTTACAGGTTCTGTCATTACATAACACACTTACAGCTAGTATTAAAAGATTTCAAACCCGAATCATTATCAAGGATGTAGTCTCATATTCTGTTTTATGTGTTATTTACATGTCACTTAGCCAGGTCGGTAGCATGTTTGTCTACTGAGCCAAGAGTCCCGGGTTCTACACCTAGCATGGCCGAAAAAATGGTGAAATGCAAATTTCCCCTTTCACTGTGATGAATTAACGTCCTGGGGCCGGATGTTGTGTCTGTTCTAGATTTAAGTTGGTTTGTAAGTCTTGTGTTGATTTAACCAGTCGCTTCAAAACGTGCATATTAAATAGCTCAAATGGTGACCTGGCGGTCTAGGGGGGTAAGGTGTCAGACTTCTGTGCTGGCGGCCGAGGTTCAATCCTCGGCCCCGGCAAAGATTTATCTGATTACCAAACCCTTCCTTCACCTCTGACAAGACATCTTGTGAATGTGGGGAATGCCAGGCCTCCACCGTGGTTCGGATCCCACGTTAAACTGTAGGTCCTCCATTTCATCTCACAATCACCCTACCATTACACATTGGCGTAAGTGCGTATAACCCGAACGAGTAGTAAGACGCGGTGCTAATAATAATAATAATAATAATAATAATAATAAAAAATAGCTCAAATAAATAAAAATTTAAACAATGTGTAATTGTGAAAGTGTGAAGAGTTTAAGAAGAAATGATGAGAGAAGTGTGTTTGTTCCTAACTAGACCTAACCTAACTCTCCTTTCAGGTTGACTTCCTTCACTATCACTTACTTTAAATTATTGTACAGCGTTTCTACATTGTCTTAATATTATACATTCACAAGCCATTAGGCAATAATTAATTAAAATATCCTGGTATTAAAGAGTTATCAAAACTGGCTGTCGAAGCATCAAATTTAACATAAGTCCTAGATTTTATTATTTAAAACTTTCCACACTTTTTTCTAAAGATCCTTGATGGAACAAATAAAAAACCTCCAATTTTCTCCAAGAGTGGAGTCCCACACTATGTCCAGCGGCCGCAGTATGGAAAATAAACCGTGAAGCCGAGTGATGTAAAGAAGCAACTCACGTGTGTTGGACGGAGGGGTGTCTTCACCCCCCTCGGGCTCGCCCCGCCCCTCTGCCTCTATCTCGGACCGGGCCGTATCATCTGACCGAGCGACGCTGCCTGTATCGTCAGTGTCTACCTCTGTGAGACGCTCAGAGTCGGACGCTAGGACGTCCGTGCTCCATGCCTCCGACGCAGTTTCTGTCATGTCCAGCAACTGCGGGGCAAACCAACAAAATAAAAAGTTAGAACATTTCAGAAAACATTCCAAGAGATTTGTGGTAGAGTTTACAACTAATCGGTATGTAAGTATGAAAAGTTTGCTCTCACTCCAATTGTCTATATCTTTACCATAACAAAGACATCTTTCTATAGTCCAAACAGTAGGAATGACAGGCTTGCCAATATATTATTACGTGTTCTGTCTTAGGACAGGTCTATTCCTTTTGTCGGTGACGTAAGACCGTAAAACCGCCGTGTCTTTTAAAATGCATTCATTGTAACATTCATACATTCAGATTCTGGTTGAGTTTTCCCTATAAATATAATTAGTCTGAGCCACCAATAAGCGGTATTATAGCTCTAAAACAAATTACAACTGAAAAAACTCCATGGGATTAGCTGGCAAGTGAGTCATACCGACGTACTTCCTCGAAGATGGTGCCAACTTCTGTGGATATAGGGTGTCATATGGTCAACACAACGAACCTACCAGCCACTAATCTCAGTTTTCTAGACTGGAGTAGCTAGGTTTTTATTCAAGTAGCTCCTCATTATGTCCTCACGAGACTGAGTTGCCCGGTTTCAGACCCACTGCTTCAAAGAAAATATCAACCGGTGATTGAATCCGGACCTTTGTATCTCTAGTCAGGAACAATGACCACTTGACCACATAGGTGGTCTTTTATTTATTTTTTTGGATCTCAAAACGGATATTTTCTGAAATCCTCGACTCTCAAATATCCTTCATAATCAGCGTACTGTACCAAGTCTTTTAGTTAGTTCAATCTTCTAATCAAGGGACTATAATTTAAAGCTATCAGTTTAAAATGTTCTAAATTCACAAATACTGCGTGTTGAGGCTCGGATACCTGCGTCGCCTCCGTGAGCTGCTGTATGGTGCTCTCCGTGATGCTGGGGGGATAGTTGCGCTCAGATTGCTCGATGGTCTCACTGTCACTAGCGAGTACATCTGTACTCCACGTGTCGCTCACCATGGAGACCGTCTCGTCGCCTGGGGACCAAGGACACGACTGATGTTACCGACACTCGCGGTGGGTGGGTGGAGGGGAACAAGAGTCACAGTCTATAATTTTTCAGTTTTATAGAAAAAAAAGAAAAAAAAAGAATGACCTCGAACAAACAAACAAACAAAACGAAGACTCAGGATATAAAAAAGGAATATCATGATAGGACATGCAGGAGGAATATTTGGACAAGGCGACAATTGTGTTACCCACCTCGGTGGCATAGTTGGCTAACGCGCTAGTCACGTTGAGCTTGACTGCTGAGGATGGGGAGATCGAGGTTTGAATCTCGGTCGGGTTGGAGGATGGTTTTTCCTAAATGGTTTCCCCCCCCCCACGCAAATGCGGGTTCACTTTCTGTAAATTCAACCTTCCCAATTCCTAATCCATTAATGTAATTAGTACTTTAGTGTATAACCCGAATGGGTAGTAAGACGCGGTGCTAAATAATAAATGAATAATAAATAAAGAGATCTGTCAAAGGACAGAACACATAATACTCGGGAATAGACCAATCATTCAGATCATTGGCTGATGGTGGTACAGTCATTATAGGTAGGCGGTGGACTATTGGCTTTTGGTTCACCCGTTCCTACAACCGTGTGATGTCTGGTTAACAGGCCCGCGCAGGTCAGGTACTGGTGACTCATTGCTGTTAAGCTCCTGGTGGACTGTCGTCTCCTTTGTACTGTTGTTAGGAGGGAAACGGGCGGTGGCTGCTTGTGTCGTCCGAGTAAAATGTTAATCCCACACCTTAGCTGAGTCGGTAGCGTGTCTCGTCTACTGATCTAAGGGCCCCAGGCTCGATTCCCGGCATGGGCGAAAAATATATCGTTGATGAAATGAGGGTTTACCATTACACCTTTATATATTAACAGCTGGGGACTGGATGTTGTGCGCATGTCCTAGTGTTAAGATAGATTAAAAAGGTGTATGAAGCTATGACAGGTATATCCAGCCGGTAGTTGGTATGGCTTGAATAAAAAAACTGACACAGACTGGAAATAGATGTCAAGTAAAGTCAACCGTTCTTTGTTTCAATAAATCGCTAGGGAACCTTATTTGGTGGTCGCATGATCAAAGGGGCTACTCTCGCAGTAGACTAGACTGCCGATGACGGGCAGATTGAGGTTTGAATCTCGATTGGATATACTGAGGGTGGTTTTTGCATAATTGTTTTCCACTTTCCCCACACACAAATGCTGTAGATATCCTACAAATATAAATTTCCTAATCCCTAAACCATTAAAGTACTTAATACAGAAGCATACAAACCAAACGGGCAGTAGGACACCGTGGAGGGCTGAAGGGGGCAGGTGTTGAGAATATAAAGGTCAGCGAGGGAAAGAAAAACTGTTGAACCCGAGACTTGTTGACAATTTTCCACACATCCGTCAAATACTCTGCCTTAAAATACGAGTAATAATGAGCCTGGGTCCGAGATGTCTCCTGGATAGCTAACTGTCACGCGCATCGGTATGCCAAGTCACAGGTTCCAGGTTCGGTTCCTGTGCAAAGGTGTCACTTTAAAGAATACACACCTATAGTCATAATAAATAATTCCAACCAAACTCTCACCTTCAATGAGCTTCTTTATCTCGAACTTGCCAAACTTGTCGTCAATGTCAGAGCGGCTCTGTTTGTTGGCAGAGGAGTGGGGGAAGTCCAGGGTTTGCCTGGGTTCCCCGGCGGGGCCTCGGGACATCCCCCCTCCTTCGTCCCCCTCAGTGATTTGGGAGGACGGCGTATCACGACCTGGAAAATATAAACACAACAATCTGTGTAGTAGCAGAACTGAAGTTCATTCTGAGGTAAACAAAAACAATTTAATGACGTTATTATTAGCACCGCGTCTTACTACCCATTCGGGTTATACGCACTTATGCTAATGAGTAATGGTAGGGTGATTGTGAGATGAAATGAAGGACCTACAGTTTAACGTGGAATCCGAACCACGGTGGAGGCCTGGCATTCCCCACATTCACAAGATATCTTGTCAGAGGTGAAGGAAGGGTTTGGTAATCATACAAATCTGTGCCGGGACCGAGGATTGAACCCCGGCCGCCAGCGTAGAAGTCTGACACCTTACCCCTAGACCGCCAGGTCACCGACAAAAAATGTAATTCAATAACAATTTTTTCCTTTCACCATTTAACGTAGATTCATTTGTAATGATTGTACACCTCATAAACACAGCACCATGCTTGTGTTTAAATTTGTGCACGAATCAATTATAGAACCCATAAGAAAGGAAGACGTCACATTGGTGCAATGGATTCTTTCCACATTTATTAATCTTTTCCTACGTGGGCTTTATTAACTCAATTTTCAATTAATCGGTTTATCTTTCATTATTGTTTTTCAGTTTCTATTATTGTAAAATTATTTAGCCATTGGGCCTCCACGATGTCAAACACAGAGAACTAATCTAGAACCTAAATAATGTAATCGACCTCCAAACTAACCTGAAATGTTGGGTGTCCCTCTACCGGAAACGTTTGCGGACACCATGTCCGACAGGTTGTCATTTTGATCTTCATTTTCCAGCTCGAGCGAGGAAGCCACACTGTGATTGGACGCCGCTTCCGATACTGCTTCCAAGTTGTCACTCGTATTGCCTAGAGTTTTGGTTGATATAACAGATACTTTCGAGAATTCTTTGAGGAAAACATACTTTTTAATATTTGTCATGTAATGAGGATGTTGGAGTACATGAGATAGTAGAGGAAGCAAGACTGAGATGGTATGGACATGTAATGAGGATATTGAAGTACATGAGATAGTAGAGGAAGCAAGGTTGAGATGGTATGGACATGTAATGAGGATGTAAAAGGAGAGAATCCCCAAAGAGAATAATGAAAATGAAGCACGTAGAGAAAATACCATAAGGGAGAACAGGAAAGAAATGGGAGGAGCTGATAACAGTGAGTGTGCAAGTGAGAGGAGAATAATGGAAGTGAAGAAGTACTGAGGAAGATGGAAGCATTTTACTAAACTGACACAGTCACAGGCTGGAAAGTTGATGATATTTATGGCTGATCTCGAATCAATATTAACTTGGGCTACTCAAATGCTTTTGACAAGATCTTAAGTGCGGATTCAGGTTTTTTGTCTTTATGGACTCCCCATTTGAAAAATCTAAAAAGTCAAGTTCTATATTTCGAGTTTTAATACAAACTTTGACAAATAAAAAATGTTTAAATTGCGGCATGGAGTCCTCCCTCAGAAAATTGTGCTGCAGTATTGTTATGTTGGCACAGCTCGACCTGGGACTCCTCCTGGGTTGGCTAATGAAACGAAACGGACAAGACGAGACCCCTAAACTTACCTATAGAGCCATCATCGTGGGAAAGCGAGAATCTTGTTCGCTTCTCCTGGCTCTCCGCCCTCTCCACCCCACCGGGGCCCACCCCATCAGTCTCCTGGGAGTCGGAAAGGTTCAACTGCGCTCGGCCAGATGACGGCTGCTCCATACAGAGCACCTGGAAACCCATAACAGAAACCTTCGTGGACCAACTCGACAACCAGAGACCCCAGACCACTAATTTAACACTTGAGTTTATTAATTTTATAATGAATCTCACATGGATAAAATCTTAAGATTTAGCTACCATTTATTTTTGTGTGTTTCCTTGTAACTTTAAAAAATGGCCCAAAAATAGTGAAATAATTTTTCATAAAAATTTCCTTCCAAAAATTGTACTTGTATTACGGTATATGTTCAGACTCATATTTCTCACTGAAAAACAACTACAAATGATGGGTAGATTCCTACAGAAGTGTATTTGTAATAAATTCAAGGTCAAAACAATTAAAGAGAGAGAGGATTTCCGTCCTTCGGTGTCGACAAAGTGGTTAGGCGCAACAAACAAAGAACATGCCGGCTGGTGACAAGTTTGGTGTTTCCGAGACTAATATTCAACTTTGGAGGAGTGCCTGTGCATCTAGACAAGTATTCATAGGAAACTGCATGGTATTTGTTAAAGTTTTTACCTCAGGGTGTATTCAAGGACGTTTATGTTTCATGTAGAGCACCTTAAAAATTCTAGGCTTGTATTATTTGTGAAGCCGTACTATATTCGGCCCAATATGGTACTCTAAATGTAAGACTACAGTGCGTGTTTCATCCAGGGCTTTTATAATTCT
>CABFOV010007202.1:10277-21245 GCA_902141375.1 Timema poppense | reverse complement strand
GGGGGGGGGGGGGGGGAAGAAAGTTGGCGAACATCGCCCCAAATGAAGGCATGTTCGTTATGTCGCCACGGTGTGTCCTGGAGCCTGGACGGTCATTTCCTCCTCTCATGTGAGATCATTTGATAAAATACACGGTGGGTACAAATTTGCTACTACTCGATCTTTCGGCGTATTTGCACTCATGGGTAAAGTAGAATTTATAGCAAGTGCACCCGTATTTGCACTTAGGTAATGGGGAAAAAAACCATTTAGAATAAACTACTTCAGTACACCCGGTTCTAAATTCGAACCTTGACCTCCCAAACACCTGGAAATAAGACTAGACGAGACTGAAGCCTTTGTCCGCTTGCCCTCCGATGCAACGGTTAGAAAGTTACTAAAGCTACTTTTATATATTCATACGTAGAATCATTATGTTCTACAACTATCACTTTTTACCAATTGTATTACTACCGATAAAAAGTAAAAATAGACACATTAGTTACATTTTCTCACCAGTTTCGGTGGCCGCGTGGTCTAACGCGCTACTCTCGCAATAAACTAGACTTCCGAAAATGGGGAGATCGAGTTTAGAATCTCGGTCGAGTGTACTGAGGTTTTTTTTCCAAAATGGTTATCCACTCTCCCTCCACGCAAATGTGGATACACTTCCTCTAAATATATCCCTTCCTCAGGCCAAACCCATTAACGTAGTTAGTACATTAACGTTCAACCTGAATGGGTAGTAAGATACGGTGCTTAAACAAAACACGATTGAAATAGTTATTCCTTCGTTTTTGGAGGAGTGGGGTGGCATCGATCCCTGGACTTCTGATGAAAATTAATGAACTTCTCCGGCTCATTCATTCCATCGCATAGACGAAATATAGCTATTTTCGAGGAAGTGTAATTTGTGTTGCTCAGAATAAATTACGTTCTAACTGACTGAAACTTGAATCTACTCCGGAAGGCACAGTAATGGCCCGTCATTTGTTTGGAGGGTTCTTGTTTTTATCCTCCTGTGTAAAAAAGACAGCACTTTTTGAGTACCGTTCGTCATTAATATGAATGTCATGTTACATGTACTGGGAAGTATGATTTACGTGTTTTTCTTAATATTTGAGACATTTTAATCCAGCTATGAAACTTTTTCAACATTGATTTATCACTTTTTTTTAATTCACCGCGTGATATCTATGACAAACCCCCATCTACGCCCAAATTATTGATACATTCTAATATGCATGGGTGGACTGGGACACCGGGAGATATGCAGGGGTGGACCTACCCCGGCACACCACATTCAGACATAACCGAGAGCGAGGAGAGTTGGCAACAGTTGACTGAGAGAGAGCGGAGATAAAACTTTTCTCCCCTGCTTGTATGGAAGAGTTTACGTTTGTGTACAGTAGCCCCATGGCTTCTTTGGTGCTGACTGACAGCTTTGAAACGTTACCAGACAAAATTATGTATCCCTACGCTGGACCAAATGATCTATAAAAACATATGTTTAGCAGCTGTCACATCTGACAGTCAAAATTTAGGTATATACCTAAATGTTGACTGTCAGAAGTCAGCTGTGAGCTGTCAGTCAGCACCAAAGAAGTCATGGGGCTACTGTAGTTAACTGTACATGGGGAGCGAAACTGGGAATGTGGAAACTATCTTTCTAAGATACAGATTTAGGCGCATTTTTCAATTTACGAATGTGTTACTTGATACGGCTATATCCGTATCCTAAAGATTATTTCTCTCTTCCAAGCCTCGCTATTAATGCACAATTAATTGTACAAGCGTTAAATTGATTCCATGCTATTCGCTTTCACAAACGGAGCAATCGTCATTGTTCCAACGGCAGAAGGAAGCCGACCCTGTGGCTTCGGCGTCAATACTCTGACTTTAGTTGGAACAACGGCTAGAAAATCAAACATATTTCCTTGCGGCCAACATTTCTACCTGACATCTAGTATTCGTGCCCATCGTTGCGGGTTAGAGTTTATTTTTATTTTAGTACCGCGTCTTATGCCTACAACCCATTCAGGCTATACGCTTATACACTAATTACTCTAATGGTTTTTAGGGATTAGGAAGGTAATATATCAAAGAAGTGCACCCGCATTTCCTTGAAGGCAGGATATGCTTTTGAAAGGGAAAAACCCTCCAGTTCACCCGATTGAGATTCGAACCTCGATCTCCCCGTCATTGGCAGTCTATTCTACTGCGGTCATCACCAAAGCTGGTTCATAGTTTGTTATTCTTCTAAAGTATCGGTGGGATATTTTCAAGACGATTTAGATATGCAAACGCATTCACAGGATTTCTCTATTCTAATTTTAATAATGAGAACACAAATGTAATTCATTTGAGTCACGTTAATTCTGAATTAGGCCTACTCTCTTGCGATATCTCTCTAAACTTGCCAGGCCAGTTTCTGCGTGTCAGTTTTCCGCCTACCCTGGCCCACCTTCCTTTAACACTTTTTTTCAATAAAACTAAGAAAATTGAGTCAGTATGATCGCCCATAACTATAAATGTAGGCCCCACATTTATGTAGAATAGTATTGACGGTGTAGATGTATGAATGACGTTTCCTATCTGTGACGTCACAGGTTCTCATGATAATAATGAATTTACGTTTTACTCAGCGAGTTTTAAAGATATAACGTTGAAACAAATACTATACATTCTGAAATAATTATAAAAATAGTCTTACAGTGTCACAGAATTATTATTTTTATCTTATAATAGTTCTTGTAAAAGTTTTTTTTTTATATAAATCATCCACAAATTAGGATATTTGTCTTAGTCATGAAAATGGCCTGTAGGAATTTTCCTGCCAGGATGTAGATTAACAAAAGTCCGTTGTAGCGTACAGTAGCCCCGTGGCTTCTTTGGTGCTGACTGACAGCTCACAGCTCACTTCTGACAGTCAACATTTAGGTAAATACCTAAATTTTGACTGTCAGAAGTGACAGCTGCTAAACACATGTTTTTGCAGATCATATGGTTCGGCGTAGGGATACATAATTTGGTCTGGTAGCTTCTCAAAACCGTAAGCTGTCAGTCAGCACCAAATAATTCATGGGGCTACTGTATGTCTATCTAGGATAGGGAACAAACAAAATAGTAATTTTAAAAATCAAGTCAATGTTTTTAAGGCACATATAGTATAGTGACTGTGTAAACTCGCCAAAGGAAGAGGGGAAATGTAAATAAGAGTCCTCGCAGAGTGAACTTCTCATTTTCTTCCCTCTCTTTCTATCTCGTACATTGGTGTCTAAGTGTGATAATGCTTAGACTGCTTAGGTGCGTCAAGTTAAGATGGAACCCGCTTCGCAAAATAGCTTCTTCAAGTAGACTACGTCGTTAAAGTAGAACCCAGCAAGTTTAGTTCAAATTGGTAATTTATGTCGGATTATATTTTGGGACCACATACGGTATTCTGAATGAAGTCGAGGAACTAGTTTTCCGTACAACCTACTTTACCTATATTCCATTCACGGTAGGTATTACTCTCTGAAAGGTCTTTTTTCCTACCAATATCCTACTATATAGTAGATTTATGGTAGGGAAAAAGGCCTTTCAGAAGTCAATTTCTACCGTGAATGGAATATACATGTACACGGCGTGAACTTATAGTACGATCCGAACCACGGCGGAGGACTGGAATCCCACATATACACAAGTTGTGATTAATACACGTCTTGTCAGAGTTGAAGGAAGGGTTTGGCGATCAGATAAAGCTACTATAACTAGTTTAGTATATTCATACATCAAGTCATATACGCTGTTGATTTGATAGCTATCATTACGTGTGAAATGACGCTAATAATATATTAAAATTAGAGCTGAGGCGCTCGAATTCTCGATTCCTCAGATACCTCGAATCTTATGGTAGGGTGGCCCACGGAAAGTAGCCCGCCTCCTATATCCAGCAGGCGCCTCGCTCTGAATTGGAGGAGGTCAATCCCCCTCCACCCATATTGTGACATGAAGAATGAGTCAATAAAGCTTTATACAAGGAGTTCACTTACTCATTCTTCATGTCACAATATATTAGAGAAATTCGAGATTTGTAAAGATCTCAAAAAAGTTTCTCGAATATAATTGTGAAAACATTGACTTGATACAACAATTTTAATCAAAAACTGTAGTATAAAAAAGTGTTCCCTTTGTTGATGATGACGAAATATACAAACCCCAAAACATCTTTAAAAAAATTCAATTTTAAATATTTTCACTTTACTGAAATTGTATATTTTTAAATTTTTTGGGATTTTAGATTTGGATTCAAGAAATATAGATGTATTATTAGATCCATCTCTAAATTTAGATGTAAACAGCAGAAACGAATATGTTCGTATTTTCTCATAATTCCTTCTTTACCAGAATCCTACAGTAGTGCTGTTCACTTCGATTTCCACGTTGTTTAATAGCAACAACCGCGTCACAAAATGGTCCGTCCTGGGTTCGCACGCCACCATCCTTCAGGTCCGCGGCTCGGTGATGTAACCTGAAGCAGTCGTCGTTCCATCTGGAGAGCTCGCACCGTACCTGCTGGCCCGACGTTACGGTTTGGTTGGTTGACCCACACAGTTTTTACCGTCAGTCGGTGTTGTACGCTGTCCGCGGACGGTCGCCGGGATAAAGAGAGAGCGAAGAGCTGGCTGGAAGTGTGTGTTTCACCTTTTACTACGACCCCTCCAACTGGTACTTGTTTTTTGTTTTTATTAAAGCGCCATTGCGTGACTCGAAAGGTGTTGTTGGAAACAGATGGTGTCCAAAAAGCACCTGCTACACACAAACATATATTTTAACAAAATACATGGTTTTTGAAGTTTCATGTGACGCGTAATAACTGTCCCGTAACAATTCGAGAAATGTGACGAGTTTTGTCGAACGAAAAGTGTGACCGCCGGAAAGATTGTGGCATCCTATTGTGTGTCGTGTCGCGCCTTATCGGGCGGTGTTTCCTCGTAGGTTTGTTGGGTTGTTCTTTCTTTCGAATACTAATGAGTTAATCGAGTGGTTCGGGGTTGTCTCAGGCAGGCAGAAACACATTCACACACCACCTGGCGCGCGTGAAGGGCGTTGAACGCTCCGGCTCTGCCTTTGCCGTGTTGGTTTGTCAACCGTGGGGCGTAGGCGAAGCTCCCGAGGACGTCAGACTTACGTGCTGGTTGTGCACGCTGCGGTGCTCTCAGTCGCTGTACTCGTGTACAGAGAGCTGCTCTGCTCTGGTCGGTGTGTCGTCGGAGTGAGTTCCATACTGTGTGTGCAGTGGTGTGCGTTTCGGATCTAGTGATAGTTTGTGAGGAAGAGGGATCTGGAAATAGTTGCGGTGTTATTGTTGGTGTCTTATGAGGAGTGAATGACCATGAAGAAGTGTAAGTGAAGTGTCAGCGGAGGAGTGTCGACGCGATGAGGGGCAACAGTAGCCCTGGAACGGCCGACTCGCCCTACCCTTCGTTCCATCAGCTGTACGGAAATGGTAACGGCAATAACTATAGTTCGAGGCAGCAGTGGGGGCAATACTCGAGCCCGCACCTGCGCTGGCAGACCTGGACCATGCCTCCAGCCGCCCCCAGGCCGCCTCCCGCCCTCCGGCAGCAAGGGCCTTTGGTGAGTCCATATCCTGGGGCGTTTACTGCTCGTTGACGCAGATATTCGACGAAAAATCCTGGTTTAGAGACATCAAATTAGTGCGGAATGCAATTAATTTAAATACGTCTTTATTCATAAGTTCTTAGTCGTTAACAAGCCTGGCCTGCCAAGAGCCTCAATCAAATACACCCATAAAAAGTTGTTCTGTGAGGAGCTTCGTCAGAATGGTGCTCTGTAAAATCTTTGCAACAAATATCTAATGCATGCATTCATACATACCTAATCACTCCGTCCCCTTTACAGGGTAGGCGATAAACTGTGCATGTCGCTCAAAAAACAACTCTGTACATAGGGCCGTATGCAAGAACTTGACTAAGTGGATGCTAGTGGACACTAGCGTGTGTTTGCTTGCTTCATTATAGGTTAAAAGGTGGAGCGATGGCGTGCCCGGAACCACACTATCGCTCCACTAAGCCTTCACTATACGTTCTTTCACATCGTCCTTAATCCATACTCACTAACTTTCTCCACACTTCCCTATCCTTGTATACTCCCCTAGCTTCAACAACATCCATACACACTGAGCCATACATGCTCTTTTATTCTTAAAACTCTTATTGTGTCTCTTTTTCACACATTCGTCTAAACATGGCCTGCCCCTTCCTTTTGATCCACACACTCTACCTTCATATATTTACCTCGTCACTCGACTCACACTCGTCCTCTCATCTAATGAGAGAAGCCATTACCACAGGCGTGTGTTGTGTGTCCATCGTACTCTCGTGTCTGTCTCGTATGGAAGTTTGGAGTTATTTCGCAAACTGTATCCTCTTCTAGATTATATTTTTATTGTGACGTCGTTCCAGATTAGGTGTAATGTATTCGCGTCCCATATAGTAGGATCGGCACAGGTATAACCGTTTATAAGATATGAACAAATAAATGTGAAGGAGCCATTACTAAACGAGGGATCACTTTCATAGAGCTGTCATTCATGATTGACTTTATTTGTCGATGTAGCAGTTGCAGAATAAAATTTCACACCTTATGACTTAACGGAAGTATTATTATTATTATTATTATTATTATTAGCACCGCGTCTTACTACCCGTTCGGGTTATACGCACTTACGCTAATGTGTAAATGGTAGGGTGATTGTGAGATGAAATGAAGGACCTACAGTTTAACGTGGAATCCGAACCACGGTGGAGGCCTGGCATTAACAGAAGTAAATTCGACAAATGTTTCAAATGTGAGTTCAATATCATTTATGTGTCACTTTCTTCCCTCTCAATCGAGAATGAGGAAAAAAAAAAGTGTGCCCTTACAAAGTCTTACTGAAGTTTCCAAGTAATCGAACTCTTGATGACTACCGACATTGATTGATATCTCCGTGCCTTGTGTTCGTAATTACTGGCACATTAAAATTATAAATACTGGTGTTTGTGTGTGTCTTACTTAGTACGCTTTTGTACTAATTAATTAAACTCATGAATTTGGGATTAGAATGGTTATATTTAAAGGAAGTGTGCCAGCATTTGCGTGGAGGGAGAGTGGAAAACAATTTGGTAAAAAAAACTTCAATACACGCGACCGAGATTCGAATCTCCCCATCATCGGCAATCTAGTTAGTCTAGTGCGAGAGTAGCGTGTTAGACCACGCGGCCACCGAAGCGGGAGGGATAGAAAGTATCGTGGTAGTACGTAATTTATACAAATTCTGATTCTCCCTACTAGAGGGCTTGACGGTGACACGCGAAGCTGCAATTTTGCCTATCCCCCCCCTCATCTTAATATGTCCGTACCCCAAAATTTCCCCGTAAATTATACGATCATAAACCTAGTATTGCGGGAAGAAGGACTTCTTGTGCATGCAAATCAGCCAAGGTCTACTTCCTTACCTTTCAGAGAAACGCGAGGAAAGCAGTAATTTAAATGTAGATTGCTTCTCCCTCGTTTCCCAAACACCATCTTATTCTAAAGTTCTCGTTCCCCTTGTGTACATAAATATTAGGGAGCAGGTACTTAAGTTTACACTTGTACGCAGAGTAAACTAATGTTTAAAGGTAATGTTATAAGGCCATTTTTAAAATTTCAAACACTACATCAACGTCACCATTAAAAATAAATAAGTTATTAATTGAAATGTAATCTGTATTATTTTTTTGGAACCTAAACCTCCTGACGTAACTTTTCATTTAGGGTTGTTCGTTTGGAAAACGTTCATTTATATATATATATACACACACACATAATTTTTTTTATACCCATTTATGTTCCCAGCCTGTGGCCTTGGTCAATATTTTTTATTCAAGCCATAGATCTTCCACTACCGACTTCATATGCCTTATAATCTAACTTAAGACTAGGACAGGCACAACATCCAGTCCCCGCCTGTTAATTTATCACTCTGAAATAGTAAACCAACATTTCACCTATGACAAATTTTTCGACCATGCTGGGAATCGAATCCGAGACCCTTAGCTCACTAAACATACGCGCTACCGACTGAGCTATAGTGTCGGATATGCGTTAAATTGGAAACCATTGATCTTCAATGGCGTTATCATGGATAATTTCCATTAACATTGATTTCATCCACGAACATTATAAAGGATTCAGAAAAATACTTACTTTAGAGGAGAGCAATCCAAGTTTCATTTAGACCAGTGGTTCTCAAACATTTGTTAAGTTGTACCTCTTTGTCGTGACAAAATGTCAATAAATTCTCCCCAAATGACAAATATCAGCTAACCAATCAAAGGAGAAAATTCCCTTCAAGTCACCTCGAAAATTTCCCACCACATTTGATTCGTTTGTAATTTTGCGAATTTTCCCTTGAGAGCTGCTCGCGTACCCCCTGAAAGTCTCTCGCGTACCCCAGTTTAAGAACCACTGACTTAGTCGATCGTGTCGTGTCGTGTCGTGCAAGATGTTTCCACACAAAATGCTTAGTGGTCATATTTAAAAAAAAGTGAATGAATAATTTTACATTTCACATTTAACTACTTTGTGGGTGAGCCCAAAACTTGCAGTTAAGTATGAAAACGCTCACTATATTCCATTCACCGTAGGAATTGACATCTGAAAGGCCTTTTTCCCTACCATAAATCTACTATATAGTAGGATATTGGTAGGAAAAAAGACCTTTCAGAGAGTAATTCCTACCGTGAATGGAGTATATATTATATATTTAGTATTCTTCCTAATAATTGTAACTCTTCATGCATCCCCCCCTGTATTCCGCCATCTCTTCATTCTTTCTCCCTCTGTATTCCATCATCCTCGTCATTCTCTCTCCCTCTGTATTTCACCATCCTCTTCATTCTTTCTCCCCCTGTATTCCGCCATCCTCTTCATTCTTTCTCCCTCTGTATTCCGCTATCCTCTTCATTCTTTCTCCCTCTGTATTCCGCTATCCTCTTCATTCTTTCTCCCTCTGTATTCCACCATCCTCGCCATTCTTTCTCCCTCTGTATTTCACCATCCTCGCCATTCTTTCTCCCTCTGAAATCCGCCATCTTCTTCATTCTTTCTCCCTCTGTATTCCACCATCCTCTTCATTCTTTCTCCCTCTGTATTCCACCATCCTCTTCATTCTTTCTCCCTATGTATTCTGCCATCCTCGCCATTCTTTCCCCCTCTGTATTCCGCCATCCTCTTCATTCTTTCTCCCTCTGAAATCCGCCATCTTCTTCATTCTTTCTCCCTCTGTATTCCACCATCCTCGTCATTCTCTCTCCCTCTGTATTTCACCATCCTCTTCATTCTTTCTCCCTATGTATTCCACCATCCTCTTCATTCTTTCTCCCTCTGTATTCCGCCATCCTCTTCATTCTTTCATGTCTTCCATGCACCTTGATACTGTCCACTGTCTCATATATTTTACGTCTTATTTCCCTTTTCTTCTACTATTTCTTCTATATAATCCGTCAATAAGCAGTTGTTTTTTCTTAACGATGATCCTAACCAGTTTTTCTTCCTTCTTATAACCTGTATTATGTTTCTCTTTTCTCCATTTCTCTCACCGCTGGTTAAGCTAATTAATATTGACCTAATTTATACTGACTTATTTTACAACTCAAGTAATTTTGTCATAGTATCTTCCATATTATTCTCTTATATTTTATTACTTGGATTTATTAAAATATTTTAGTATGTTATTTCACCAATAATTTTTTACCTGAGACAAATTTTATTGGTTCGTGTAGACTTAACCAATACGATTCAATAACATCCTTAAATATATTTATAATCCTCATTTCGGTGTTTATATAATTTTTTAGTTTAATTTTTTACCATATCTATTACAAAGTTTTTAGTTTAATTTTTTACCATAGCTATTACAAAGTTTAAAAGGTATTATTTATTTTTACTCTAATAACTTTCATATTCCTTGTAAATTTAATAAATACTAAATCAAACCTGTTTAGTATCAAAATCTTATATTATACAAAAATTTTAGCTTAAAATTATATATATAAATATATTTTTGCTACCACAGCGAAGTTTTATTGTATTTTTTAGTAAATTTCACGCCAACAGCTAGGAGGACCTTTTATAGGTTTAGGGAGAAGTGTGTGAACACATTTATGGAGCATTGCTGCCAATTGTAACATCTGGATACTACTTGGTACAATAATTTTACCATCTGTGCAGTCATACTACCCACTATTAGGGTAACACACTTTTAAAAAATAATATCGTGGAGATCTAGGCTAAATTTAAAATAATTATTAATTTCCTATAAAAAAAAGAGCCGATTGATCAATGTTATCGAATCTTAGTACTTGTAAATTTAAAATTATAACTCACCCCCCCTCTCGCCCCCTTCCTAAGGGGCTTTATGTTGAATCCCGACGATGTATAAATTAATTATTATGTGATGCGATTGCTTTTTGAATATAAAAAAAAATCCTTACGTTAGCGCTAATATCACCATTTGTGCGCCTGTTTTTTATGTGTTTTTTTTCTCTCTCCAACATTTAACCGCTTCAGGACCCGATGTTTGCGGGTTCAAACCCAGCCGAGGTCGACGGATTTTTCTTGGGCGATAACAATCCGTTGCACAACTTCCTTCGGAGGGTAAGTAAAGCCGTCGCTCCCTCATGTCGGTTGTGGTATGTAAAATAACCCCGGAAGGTGTGTGGAAATACTTTTCCCGGCAAAATTGGTAGGCCGTTTCGCCCTCGCTCATAGAAATTCTCGAGTGATGATGTAATCAGTTGGTTCAGGAAGGGAATGTTAAATACCTCAAATAAATCAAATAAAATTCTAGAAACTAAAGTAGCATTTTGTCGGATATTCTGGTTCGTGATATCGCTTGAGACTAATGAGTTGGCATCCCTGCTGTGGATCCAAGCATAAGTGCTGGGAAGGGGGGGG
>CABFOV010007201.1:0-29831 GCA_902141375.1 Timema poppense | reverse complement strand
CGAGTCTTGTCAGGAGGTGAATGCGGTAAGTTTATATGTTGTTGTTTTTTTTTACGTCTGTTTTGTAAGCCCAATGCTACAGCTACACATATACATACGTCCATGCTCAACTACAATAATTTGAAATGATGATTATACATATGTATATGTACGTATATAAACATGGATGTATAAATGTTTATATAAATTAATATATATATTATGTATATAAATACATACATATTGATAGATCGAGAGAGATATACGCTACATATAGAAGGTTTCTATAAACAGAAAGTTGTATATGTACTCCTATATATATATATATATATATAACTTATATATGTGTATGCATTTATCGTAACGCGACAGGAGAGTCGTATTCCGTTCACACCTCATCGTGTAAACTGTGAGTTCTATGATATCTGGGTGTTCTGTGCTAACTTATGAGGCAATTTAAAGAAGCTTTGTCTTTCATACTCTTAGCTAGTGAAGCAGCTGAAGAAATCAGAGAATGATTTTTCTAAAACATTACGTTTAATAAATATCGATATAAGCAACTACTTAATAAGTATTTTTAGTACCCTTCAAATTAAACAATCACTTAATCATCTAATCCAGTATACACAGCTAAACAAAATTAATTCGCTATATCACCATGTTATTACTGCCCCAAAGCAAACTTAATGCATGCTCATCTCTATTATTGTTACACTCCCTTCTCCTTAAGGTGCGGCAGAAAGGAGTGCGAGTAAGTTAACAGTTTTTATAGCATTAGATTTTTTTTTTGCCAAAATAAATCCAATATTTCTCCAGTAGCAACATAAGAGTTTAGTTTTCTGCATATACTAATATAAACAGACCTTTAATATATTTCAAGGATGTCCTGGAATTTTGTACAAACATATCCTTAATATATTTCAAGGATGCCCTGGAATTTTGTCAAAACTGTTTCTGTTTATTTAAAAAAAAATTGACAACATTCCAGGACACCCTAGACAGATATTCAATATATGTTGATATTAGCATGTGCAGGAAACTAAACTCTATGTTGGTACTGGAGAAATATTTGATTCATTTTGGCAAATAAAATTCATTTCTATAAAAACTGTAAAAAAAACACTTGCGTTCCTTTCTGCCCCACCTTAAGTCTGATCACCTCAAACAGATATAATTGATCTCCGTGATCCTAATCTATATTGTTGGAAAAGTGAAGCACGTTAATGACAGCTTACAGCTTCCTCCAAATTCAGGCTGTCTTCTAAAGGTACTCGACAGGAAGCTAACACAATACCATGTTCCTATAGCCTAAAGTAGAGATTTACACGTTCATGACCAGATGATGATCTCAATGGACTGCGAATATAATACTAAGTAAGTTACAATTATTTGGGTGGCTTGTTTAGCCAAACTGGTTTATTATGGCGCTATTAAAAAGATGCGCTTTACATGTATCTTTTCTAGCATCCACTTTTATTCCCGTCGTTAACGATTGGTACTCGTATAGCTCCAAAAATGTCACGTTACTATATAACCTTCTTTCATTCGTGTCACAACACAGGTATTAGCATAAACTACATCCAAATATAATTACAAATTAAACACGAATTCATCATTAGGTTTTTTGTCTGATATTACATTCCCTCATTATACGCAGATTATCTTGGTAATTATCTGAATTAAACTGATTTCTCTTCAAAGTATCAAGTGTAGTCTCATACACAGTCTCTGATACAACTCGACCCGAAGACTGAGTTATTAAAAGCGATGGTTCTTGATCTTTCTCACAAGCATCTATGTCAAACTCGAAGAATTTTAATGCCACGGGTTTCCTTTTCTGGCGATTTTATCTCTGCCACAATCTGAATCTTATATTTACCATTCGATGATGATGGCCTCTTCACTGTATATATATCAAAAGTAATTTATTAACATTTTTCTTTCGAGAACACCCTTGCTTTTATTGATTATATGGCTGATTTTACTTCTTAAATGCTTTCTATACTCTCTTTCAATGATGTCACATGTTCCATATTTATGTTGTTAATGACTTCTTAAATTGAAAAAATATGTTCCATATGGGCTTGTACGAGATATTATAAGCCTTGGATATTTGTGGTTATCTTTCCCGTTATCATAAATAAAATAACATAACATCAATATCCCAACTTCTGACACCAATGTAACACGACCGGGGAGGGGGGGGGGGATGACGCGGGTCGTTTACAACGCACCATGTAGACTGTGGATTATTTTAAGGACATTGGCGTTTATTGTGCTACCTTTTGAATGTGTTGAAGCTCTCTCTACCTCCGACACACTTAACTTGCGGAGCTGGTAAATAACTCAAGAAATCTTCTAGTCTACACGTTCAAGCACCAAACCTTGTGTTAACAAACCACTCCTCATCCACCCCTAGAGGTAGAACTGGTAAGGAAGGGAAAAGATAAATAAATAAACACGTTCAGCTACTTGAGGTTGTTTATTTATAAAATGTATTTAATTTTTGTTCACATGTTTAGTCAATTAAACCTCTGATTTCTCTTGTATCCAGTCTCTTAATACACTCGTGGACGTGTACACCCCTGGTTGCTCCGGTTCGGCGCAAGAATTTGGGCCCCAAGACACTATACCATACTGTACACCCTTTGTGACCAGAGGACCACCTGAATCACCCTGAAATAACACAATTGTCTTTATAATCTTTTGGATATATTTCATTGTTGGAGTTTGATAGTCGGGATCATTGTCCGTGAAATAAATCCTCTTGGCTACAGCCTCATTCCACAAAATTAATATTATTGACACTTGGTAACTACAGATGTATATTTAATTGTAGATCACCTTTTTTTAGCACTACGTCTTACTACCCGTTTGGGTTATACGCTTATGCACTATTTACTCTAATGGTTTTATGGATCAGGAGGATTACATTTATAGGAATTGTACCCACATTTGTGTGAAGGGAGAGTGGAAAACCATTTTGTAAAAAAGCCTCAGTACACCCAACACATATTCGAACTTTGATCTCCCCGTCATCGGCAGTCTAGTCTACTGCGAGGGTAGCGCATTAGACCACGCGGCCACCGAAACGGATGCAGATGTAGGCTACTACAGCTCTCTGTGGGACGTATTTGTTTATATGTTTAACTTCTACAATTTAGTTGAGGCATGTATATATATATATATGGGTATTAGATAAAGGTGTACTAGTTTTCATAATGAAATATCTTCAGAAATATTTTGTTAATTTACGTGGGTTTGTATGCAAACAATGTGACAACATTGTTAGTTTTATTCTATTCTAATTAATTCCATTGCTATTATATTATAAATTCCAAAGCTCCTTTTTAGATTACCCTTTGTGTGTGTTTGTGTGTATAATTCAGTTAAGTGAAAAATTACAGCCTTGACACAGGAATCGATACCGAGACCTTTTACTCTGTGTTACAGTGCTTTAATACTGAGCAATTCTATTTCATCTTGTTTTCAAGGCTATATTTCACTAATAAGTTTTTGTATTGAGTCTAATAATAATAATAATAATAATAATAATAATAATAATAATTTAAATATTTTTAAAAACTTAATTCAATATTTTCTTTAGCTTAATAAGGCTTTCATCGGTGTGAACATTAATTAAACGCTAAGTGAATCTAGTCTGGTTTGCTGTTACTGGGTTTATAGGGGTTTGAAACTCGGCTGAGTACCTGAGCATTGTTTGTCATAAATGGTTTCCCTCCCTCCCGGTCCCACTAGCGTAGTTAAATCTGTATAGCCCAGACGATTAGTAAGATGTGGCAGGGGGAAATGATCTGTTGTACTAGTAATTATTCATATAGTTTTCAAAGAACTGATGTATTTTATGAGTCTCATACCTCCAGATAAATTCGTAGATTCTAAAATACGTGAGCTATCAAGATTATGTTCTCATCAGAACAATCAGGCTTCCTTCATTAATTATACATTTAAGGCTATGTCCTTAAACAGAAATAATCTCCCAATTAAAGTTAACACAACATTTTTTAAGTACCTTTGATTATAACTAACAGTATGGTGAAGTAATCGTTGAAAATATTGATAAATGTTATTTAAATTACTGTGTAGAAAATACATATATACTCAGTTAATCGAACCTAATGTTGGCAAAGTAAGGCACAGGTCCGTGGTTCAAGGTTATGCCTGACCACTTCATTCACAATAGAATCATCTTATCTAATAATGATGAAACTTATGATAGTACAATGTTAATAATTAAAGTACACTTATGTAATAATTTTGTTCTATGTTTTGTCGCAATTGTCACGTAAAAAAAAAGAAACAATTTATTTAACTAAATCTCGTGTATCAGTTAAAGTTCTGTTTTTTGACCGTAAGTATAGCAGGTCTATGGCGTACAATTAATGTTTTCCAAAAAAAATGGGGCAAACTCAATCAGCTTCAATTTGGTTTATTCTTGTAAAAATAGAACATAGATAATGAATTCTTATCCAGGTGAACTTCACAGTTTTTTCGTGACAACTCCAGCTGTGTATACTGAAGGTGTTTTTCCAACACTTGATTTTTATTTATTTAGCACCATGTTTTACTACCTGTTAAGCTTATACACTGTATTAATTACGCTAATGAGTTAGGGATGATGAAGGTTAAATGTAGAAGATAAATATAAAATTTTGGAAAAATCACTCTCAGTAAACCCAACAGGAACGCGAACCCCAATCCCTCTGTAATCGGCAGTCTAGTCAAACACGAGAGTGACGACTTAGGCCTTGTGGCCACCGAAGCAGATCACACTTCACCTATCATGGAGGCTTAAAATCCTCTCTCGGCGCTAATATGGATGCATTTCCTCCAACGTATACCTCTCACCCATACCCCCTTACATAAAGTAGCTTTCCTGTATAATATTAAATTCACTATACTAAGAACAATAAAATACCCTCGGTGAGAATTCGGAGATTACCTAAAAAAGGCGGAATCTCCCAAGCCAAGTTTTGGAAACTTTGTATTCAAGAGCAAACGTTCTTGCCGCGTCCGATTGTGCAAGGAAGAATATAGTTCTTGAGTCCCGGCAGTGCCATTGTCTAACTTGGAAGTGAAGGGTGTAAAAGGGGACAGAGAGTGTGTTTCAAACCTTACAATCACCGCCCCCCCCATCCCCAAACCCCACCCCATTACAATTATTGCACTCTAGGGAGGGTCTTGTGGTATAAACGCTGCTGTGTTTCTTGGACTGTTTCTTGCTACGCCTTAGAAAATGTATTCAGAAACAGTGTTTTCTTTAAAATAGGTATTTAACGGGCAAGATCTTCAAACACTGATTATCCAGTACACGACCTACAAGCTAAGTTAATACTAAAACATACAAAACACTCAGTCTCCCAGGTCGACAATTAACCAATTATACATTTACGGTCATGCTGGGATTCTATGGCCATATCTACCGAGTTAGATAATTCAAACGTAATTAGTGCAATTATTAAGACCTTACTTTTAAACGAATCACAAATTATACTTTACTAAACGATACTTAGATTTTTAAACACCACGTCTTACTACCCATTAAGGTTATTCCACTATATAGCTAATTACGCTAGAGGGTTAGGAATGAGACAGGTTGAATTTAGAGAAGGAAAGGTACACGCATTTGAGTTGTGAGAGGGTTGTAAACCATTTAGTCTAAACCCCACTCAGTGCACCCAACTGGGATCAAACCACGATCTCCCTATCATCGGTAGTCATCTGTTATTCTAGAACCGCGTTTTACTAACCGTTCGGGCTATACGCTTGTATGTACTAATTACGCTAATGGTTTTAAGGATTATGAAGGTAGTGTTTGAAAGAAATGTACCCACATTTCCATGTAAGGAGAGTGAAAAACCATTATAAAAATGTGTTCGGTATATTAGATCAAGATTCGAGCCTCGATTTCTCCATCATCGGCAGTATAGTCTATTCCAAGAGTAGCACCTTAGACCATGCGGTCACCGAGGCGGGTGACACAGTTAGATCATTCAAAAGTGTTTAATGAGATTGTTTAAATCTTATTTCATAACAAATCACACAATTAAACGTTAATTAACGATACTTAGTTGAATGTTTGTCTCGTTATCAAAATTAAAATAATATGTAAAACTGTTAGCTTACCATTAAAATGTACATGAAGTTTTAAATTAAGATACATTATAAAATAAAAACAATACAATACTTTGGATTAACTAAAATTAATTAACATTGTATTTTTCCCCACGTCTTACCATCCATCTGGGCTATGCTAATTTTAATTAAGTTAATGGGGTGTAGGGATGAGGAAGGTGGGTCTTAAAGAACGTGTACTGTGTAAATGAAAGTGGTTGAATGCGGCTGTGTTCCACTGAGTCAACGCTGCATACTCACCGTGCATGAGTCCTTGCCTCCCTGATCAACCCCCGCGCAGATCATGGAGGGGAAGAACGTGTACCCCTCCAGCTCCATGTGACACGTATTGTCGTCCACGATGAACACTTCTACTTCCATCAGGATATCAGACTGGGAGAGGATTTCATTGGAGGCCTGCATCATACACATAGCTTTTCCAAATGATGAGGGAGGATCACTTTTACTGACGGGAGGGAGAATCACTTTTACTGATGGGAGGGAGGATCACTTTCACTGATGGGAGGGAGGATCACTTTCACTGATGGGAGGGAGAATCACTTTTACTGATGGGCTGGGGGATCACTTTCACTGATGGGAGGGAGGATAACCTTTACTGACGGGAGGGAGGATAACCTTTACTGACGGGAGGGAGGATAACCTTTACTGACGGGAGGAAGGATCACTTTCACTGATGGGAGGTGGATCACCTTCACTGATGGGAGGAAGGATAACCTTTACTGACGGGAGGAAGGATCACTTTCACTGATGGGAGGGAGGATCACTTTTACTGATGGGAGGGAGGATCACTTTCACTGATGGGAGGGAGGATCACTTTCACTGATGGGAGGGAGGATCACTTTTACTGATGGGAGGGAGGATCACCTTCACTGATAGGAGGGAGGATAACCTTTACTGACGGGAGGGAGGATAACCTTTACTGATGGGATGGAGGATCACTTTCACTGATGGGAGGGAGGATAACCTTTACTGACGGGAGGAAGGATCACTTTCACTGATGGGAGGGAGGATCACTTTCACTGATGGGAAGGAGGATCACTTTCACTGATGGGAAGGAGGATCACTTTCACTGATGGGAGGGAGGATCACTTTCACTGATGGGAGGGAGGATAACCATTACTGACGGGAGGAAGGATCACTTTCACTGATGGGAGGGAGGATCACCTTCACTGATGGGAGGGAGGATAACCTTTACTGACGGGAGGAAGGATCACTTTCACTGATGGGAGGGAGGATCACCTTTACGGACAGGAGGGAGGATAACCTTTACTGACGGGAGGAAGGATCACTTTAATGGGAGGGAGGATAACCTTTACTGACGGGAGGGAGGATCATTTTCACTGATGGGAGGGAGGATCACCTTTACAGACAGGAGGCAGGTGCATTTTCACTGATGGGAGGGAGAAACACTTTCACTGATGGGCTGGGGGATCAATTTCACTGACGTGGGGGAGGATCAATTTAATGGGAGGGAGGATCACTTTCACTGATGGGAGGAGAGATCACATTTAATGACATTGTTAGTAAAAAAATAGACAATTTGAAATACATATTTTTATTCGTTTTTTCATAATTCAATAACATGAATATGAATTGAATAACATAAAGGTAGGTATGATAATGGAAGTTTATTTCCCCACTTATGCCACCTATCCATGTCGTGTGCAAGTTCTATCCAGTCCACCTCATTAAACCCTATCTTTTTCAGGTCAAGTCTAATGTTATCCTCCTATCTAGATATTCCCAGTGGTCTCTTCCCATTGGGTTTACCAATCAGTATCCTGAACAAGGTTCTAGATTCTCCAACTCGCGTTGCATGTCTGGCCCACCATATTCTACGAGACTTTACTATCCTAACAAAGTCTCGTGATGAGTACAGGGTATGTAGCTCATAATTATGTAACCTCTTTCACTCACCAGTATCTTAATCCCTTCCTGGACGAAATATATTCCTAAGCACCTTGTTTTCGAACACCCTACATTTACTTTTGCCATGTAGGGTACATTAGTACTATTATTAAAATATTTTACTTTCAACCCTTGAGGCCTTCACTAAGCCTTAGACACTTCCCAAATTGTTGACCCCCAACATTCAAAACCTTCTCGTTAACTAACAACTGGAGTTAGCTGGTCTCTTTGTTCACTTAGTCGAGAGGAAGGAGAATTGTACAGTCCTTACATCAGTCGCTCCCCACCCGCTGACGACGACCGGTGTCCCAGGAGCCAATGTTTCATTTTGAGCAGGTAATTCCACGGGCTGGACGTTTGGACCAAACTCGAGAGAAGCGTTCAACTGAAAAAATAATTACAAGTTAAGGGAAAATAAAAAATAAGAAACTTAAAATTAAAAGTGATCTCTCTTCCTGATCTTTTTATAAAAAAACCTATTTTTATTCAATATTAACAAAATTGTTATTTTTATTTTTTGTTTTTAGCACCGCGTCTTACTACGAATTCATCCTAGTGGTTTAGGGATTAGGAAGGTTGAATTAGGAAGTATACCCACATTTGTGTGGAGAGAGAGTGGAAAACTTTTTAGGAAATCTAGTTACACCCAATCGTGATGAAACCACGATCTCACCGTCGTCGGCAATCTAGTCTATTGCAAGAGTAGCGCCTTAGACCATGCGGCCAACGAAGCGGGTTTATTTTGATTGAAACTAGCACCAGTGAACACGTGAGTCAAAGGCTATATTTTAGTTTTGCTTGGCTTGCCAGTGACGGGAAGGTATTGGTTTGAATCTCAGGTGGATGCACTGATATGTTTTAAATGTTTTTTTTATCACTCTTTCTTCCCAAAAATGTGGGTACACACCTTCTGGTCCATACTTTCCTTATCCATATTCCATTAAAATAAATATGTGGGTTGTCCAGCTGCGTAGTTAGACTTAAGGCATGGGAAAATCCACAACATAATTACTACACGTTTTAATCACGTAAAATTTCAAAATACTATTAATTTTAGCTAAAAAAATATAATATTTGTATTGATTTTTCAAAACATTGATGTATTTATTTATTTTGGAAACTTAAATTTTTGACTGATTCTAAAGAATTCACAAGCATTATATTCTTTAAATTATTTATCACGCCAGACAGATATGATCGATTTGAACAATATACTATGTTATTTTCATAAAAAATTACTTTAGACTACAATTTCCAATTCCGTTATGTTTAAGTGGTTGATAAATGTTGTGCTATTTCTTACTGTCTTATTTCGAGCCCAAACCATTTTTCACATATTTTTAAGGATGTAGTAGGGTTTACAATAAACAATATTCGGAGTAAATGTCCTTGAAATTGCGTGGAGGCAAAGGGGAGAACCATTTATATAAAAAAAATATCTAACTACACTTAGACATGAACCCTGAACTAGACTGAAACCTATGTGTGCCACCAATGAGTGTAAATACTAGATTAAATTTATTGCTGACTTTGAGAGCATAATTAAGTTTAATTAGGTCGATACACTTCTATTTGATGTGTATATATTTACACAATTGCTAATTTTAAGGGTCATCATCATCATCAACTATTTCCAGCCTGTGGCTGGGCCAGTTTAGTAAAATGCCTTCATGTTCCTCTATCCTTCCACCATCCTTCCTCCTTTAATTTCTTCCATTCTTCTCTTCTCGCTTGGTGACACCTTCTGCTACCTGTTCCTCCCATCTCTTTCTTGGACTCCCTTGCAGTCTTTTTTTCTACATACTTCATTTCCAACGTTTTCTTCGGCATCCTCTCCTCATTCATCCTCATTACATGCCTATACCATCTCAGTCTTGCTTCCTCTACTATCTCCTGTACTCCCTGTATTAGTTTTAAGTGTGACTGTACTAATTACTTTAAGGAGAGCGATGTCCCATGCCATATACGTGTTGTCGAACTCCTCATGTAGAATCACACTGTCCAAGTAATACACGGTCCCTCCAGTGTTACGAATGTTACTTCCAGCTCGCACTGTCAGAGTGGACGGCTCATACCTTTAAAAACATAATATCCATATTAATATTAATATGAACCTATAGATAACATCGTCTTCTAAAGGTCTACCTATACTCTAGAGCAGTGGTTCTTAGACGGTGTTCCCCGGACAGTTGAAGACTGCTACGCACTTTGATTTCCAAACCAATCGAATGTAATGTTCTTTAAATTGAAAAATGACAACTAGACACGGGAATCGAACCCAGGAGCTTTGGCTTAGTACAACAATTCTCTAACCACCTGACTATTCAGGAATACTCCCGTGCCCATGGTCATCATTCATTCGCATTTTAAGGTGGAGCCTGTTATGAACGTGTTAAAATCGTCTACAAATGTGTGATCAATTAGTAATCACGAACTATCAGATAACGCAGCCACCACTGACTCGATAGTTGGCTTATTGCTGCTAACAGTATAATGACAACTGTAGGAATGCTCATAACATGATGTATTAAATAACAAAGCTAATTTATATTTAAATATAATATTCCTTAAATTGAAAAATGACACCTGGACACGGGTGTTATACAAATTTTCCTTATAAACAAAAGTGTTCTATGAATTTCAAAAGGATAAGAACCACTGCTCTAGACGAAATTATTTTTAAATAATAATATCAGCAGCGCTAACAATATTATCTAGGTACAGAATAAACCGTAACAAATAGTACCCACTTCAGCAGTGGACAGGAGACACCAAAACAACTAAAAGAGTGCATATAAACATGTACCCTATTTTTTCTTGTTCCCGTGTTACAGCTAAGTGAATCCACTAAACTCTTTATATAACATACTGCCACATCTTAGACGAGTAACCGGAACTTTCTTGAACGATTTCCTAAAAACATGTAAAGGGGTTTGCGGGTTCCTCAGGGTTAGATCCATTAGATTTTTATTTGTAGAGCCACTTGGAAAGAATTGTTTAGTCAACACCCATTGCCCCTTCTTCAACATATAAAGAAGGCTGCCAACGAATCCTAAAATCCCCTGATATTTTTGAAAGAGTGCGGTGTTTTAGACACAATGACTGCAGCCCTGCATTCAGTCCAAAGGTGGCAATTTTGAGCACTAACTATAATGTTAAGTATCTACACATTACTGGAGCACAAACATGACTATAACTTGTAAACAAGGACAAATGGTATACATGTTTGTATGAAATTGTTTCCAATGTGTATGTGTTTACTGTTCATCGCTGAAGTGGGTCGTCCTATCTTCGCACACCGAATATTACATTATATCCATTACTGTATCCAGTTCATGTACTGGGTCAGTTTAAAAAAAAATTCAAACTATATATTTTTCACTACCAGCTGGATAGACCTGTCGTAGCTTCATATGCCTTATACTTTAACTTAAGATTAGTACAGGCACAAAATCTAGTTTCCATCTGTCAATTTGTCAATGTGAAAAGGTGAACCCATATGTTCATCAATGATAAATATTCGATCATGCCAGGAATCGAACCAGGGACCCTTAGCTCACGCTACCGACTAAGGATATACACTCTGAATATATCGTGTTGAATGCCAGGCCTCCACCGTGGTTCGGATCCCACGTTAAACTGTAGGTCCTCCATTTCATCTCACAATCACCCTACCATTACACATTAGCGTAAGTGCGTATAAACCGNCCACGTTAAACTGTAGGTCCTCCATTTCATCTCACAATCACCCTACCATTACACATTAGCGTAAGTGCGTATAAACCTAACGGGTAGTAAGACGCGGTGCTAATAATAATATATCGTGTTAATATAGGAACTTGTATGTGTGTGTGTTGTGTATGTAGCTTCCAATTTGTTACTTTTTTAAACTATCGCGTCTGGCCACCATTTTCACCACTATAATGAGGTAAGGATGAGAAATATACAGTTTTGAGGAAATATTCCTGCACTAATGCGGATAAACACTAATCACACACAGCCGGGTTTCAAACCTTGATATCTCTGACACCGGTAAACAAGGAAAAGTGAGCCTGATATATAATCTGCATACCTATCAATGGGAGTGACATCTAATTATTTAATTTTCACGAGGAGGATATTTTTTAGCACCACGTCTTATTCACTATCTGTTCAAGTTATACTTCTATGTTTTAATTACGCTATTGGGTTATGGATTAGGAAGGCCTAACTTAGAGGAAACGCACCCAAGTTTGCGTAGAGAGTGAGAGAGAGTGGAGAACAATTTAAGAAAATTATTATTATTATTATTATTATTATTATTTGTACCACGTCTTACTACCCGTTCGGGTTATACGCACTTAAGCTAATGTGTAAAGGTAGGGTGATTGTGAGATGAAATGGAGGACCTACAGTTTAACTTGGATATCCGAACCACGGTGGAGGCCTGGCATTCCCCACATTCACAAGATGTCTTGTCAGAGGTGAAGGAAGGGTTTGGTAAATTTAGGAAAAACCACACTTAGTGCACCCGAATTGAATCGAGCCCTGATATTACTGCTTGACTTGCAAACAAGCCTTATTCTACAAGAAAAAGTACAATTCCCAATATTTCTGCAAACGATTCACCAATGAAAGATCCTTTTCAACCATGCTAGGCATCTAAACCGGGACTCCTGACTTTGTAGGCAGACGCGACACCAGGTGACAAGGTGTCAAATACCAAGTGACCTATTTAATGTGCTATGGAATAAAACGCTAATAAAGGTCCGTATTTTAAAAGTTACTATAGCAAAAATATTTTTGATCAAAATATAGAAAATACTGGTTCAATAGATACGTTTGGTTTAGTTTTATACAACTGAGAAATTATTTAATATTTGTCATGAGTATGGTGAGATTTGAACACGAACTTTTAAATGAGATAAAAATCCTTTTTCAAGTTCCACTACGTCCATGATAAATATAAAATAGAGTTGTTTTGATTATTATGCGCAGAAAATTTAACTAAACATAACTTCTGTAAAAATATTTGTATTTTAACCTAAAAAGAATTTTGTTAAAAAATTAATGCAAGTATATATCTATCTATCTTAACTCGCATTAATCTCCATCCCATCGTAGATAGCATTTCGCTTACCCGTAAACACAGTGGGCAGCTGTCAGAATCCAGTCAGCGCTTATAACGGAAGCACCACACTGATGAATACCGTATGAACCCAATGATACCTGTTTCAAAACACAATTCACCATGTCATATTTTAACAAACACACACAATAGATAGCAAAACCACTTTTTTATATTGTTTATAAAATATATCCTGTTTTTATAATTCAGCTGAACAATCAAGTCACTCATAATTTTAAAACCACACAACTGATCTATAAGTCCATGTTAAGGAAATAATTATTATAGCCTAAAATAGTTTAACATAAGACACATTTTGTTGACTAGATATAAAACTGTTGTTAAATTTTTAAAATATCATTATTATTATTATTATTATTATTAGCACCGTGTCTTACTACCCGTTCGGGTTATACGCACTTACGCTAATGTGTAATGGTAGGGTGATTGTGAGATGAAATGAAGGACCTACAGTTTAACGTGGAATACGAACCACGGTGGAGGCCTGGCATTCCTCACATTCACAAGATGTCTTGTCAGAGGTGAAGGAAGGGTTTGGTAATCAGATAAATATTTGCCGGGACCGAGGATTGAACCCCGGCCGCCAGAATAGAAGTTTGACACCTTATCCCTAAACCGCCAAGTCACCTACAATTTTAAAAATAAATTTATTTACAGTGTTTATATGTGTGTATGTGTGTGTCTATTTATATGGGAACATCGTGGTTTAGTATGCTTTTGGTTAATCCGGATATTTACACTAGTGTGCAGCGACGAGAATATTGGAATTTAAAGAAAATGCAATTGCTTTTGCGTAGATAGTGTGTGTGAATCCATTTAGGGAAAAATTACCTCAGAGCACCAGAATATATATAATCAATTTAAAACCACCCATCATTGACAAAGATGACAAAAGGAGACTGATACCATTATCTATATGCCCAATGACTTGAATCATTTTACAATGCTTTTTATTTGATTGAAAAGCGAATGTAGCTCTAAAAGTAGATCTAAAGTAACAATTTTTATTTACCATTCAACTCAAATATAGGCATTTTTTGATGATGGCTTATTATATTTTTACTCTCTCGCTATCTTACAGGTAGAGAAAGTATTGCGATAGTAAAAAAAAAAAAAAATCAAACTCGAGATTTTGATGAACTCGACGTTTCTTAACCCCCCGAATCCGAAAAAAATTGTTTTTGAATTTCCGTCTGTATTTTTGTATGTGCCTCCGAATAAGACCTAAACTATTTTAACGATAGGGTTAAAACTTGGTATCTAGGGTTTTCATAGGGTTGCCCCGAAGGGTTTTTCGAATTGTATATCCAACCCTAAAATTATGGGTAGTTTACTGAAGGGCAGAGAGAGAAAAAGTAAATTTTCTCAAAATTGGCTCTAACAATTTTGATTAAATTTTATTTCTGAACATTTATAAATATTACAAACAAAATGGCTACTTTCAATATTTCAGTAAAATGACTCTAAGGGCTCCGGTCTGATGCGTAAATTATCATTTTATTTATCATATCTCCGAAATTATTTGAGATATGCAATTACTTATCATTACAAATATGTGGATATATCTATAATACAAATATCTTATTCGAAGCATAATTTTATGAAACCAACAACTTTCAAGCTATAAGAAAATATTTTTGTTTTTTTAACTTTTCTAAGACAAAGGTAAAGTATTTCGACCTTTAAAAATCTAACTTGAAATGTTGATGGATGTCGTTGTCACATGACACCCCGAACCCTAAAAAGTGGTCTTTGAAATGCCGTCTGTCTGTATGTCCATTTAAACTTAAAACTAACAATAAGAGTAATTTAATAAAGGGTGGAAATTAAAAAAAAATTGATTTTCTCAAAATTGTCTCTTAAAACTTTTTTATTAAAATTCGTATCTAGGCGTTGATTAAGATTATAAATAAACTGGCTATTTTCATTTTCCCATGAAAATGACTTTTAGGGTTATTTTACAGAGATGGAAATTTCAGTATCTCCGCAACTTATCATTGCAAAATTGTAATAATATCTAGCACAGCGTTTTACTACCCGTTCGGATTATACGCTTTAAGTACTAATTACTCTAATGGATTAGGAACTGGGAAGGTTGAATTAGAGGATGTGAACCCTCATTTGCGTGGAGGTAGAGTGGAAAACCACTTAGGAAAAATCCACCCCCAGTTCACCCGACCGAGATTCGAACCTCGATCTCCCCGTCCTCAGCAGTCAAGCTCAACACGACAAGCGCGTTAGACAACTACGCCACCGAGGTGGTTTGCAAAATTGTAGTACTACTAAAAATAAAAATAAACTATTATATGAAATATATTCCTATAAAACCAACAGTCTCTGAAATATTGGCAAATATATTAATACAATTTTATGAGCTTTACTTGTAAAGAGATACTACTTAATTTTAACGCAATTATTTACCCAATGCCATAGAATAATTAAATATAAGTAATGATCTCAAAAATCTTATGTTGTTTTTCCTTAAAACTCTTAGGAGAAATGTCTGTTGTACAACAATGATCTCTCTCCATTTTGGACTAATTAGTCAATATTTACATTTTTTATTAGTCACAATTTATAAATGAATAATTTAATAGCAATGCGATGACATGAAGATGTACAACACCCAATAAAAAGTCGAAAATGTTAACCAGAAGTCGAAACTTTAATAAGAAGTGTTGACCCTTGTGGAACCAATATTGATCTTTTTTATCAGTCAAAATAAAATGAGGACATTTGTTCTTTAAAAAAAATTATAAAATTTAAAACCGGGACTCGAAAATGTTTTACATGTGTATATTGCAATATTTTCTTGTTTTTGCTAGTGTATATTCCTTCGTTTCACATAATATATTACGAGTTTTGAGTAAATATCTCCATTTTTAAATAATAGAGCTAAAAAGTCCATGTGGAGTTCCGTACCATTTATTTTAATAGTAACTAGGAATGATAATTTATTTTATTTTAACTTCTGCAAGGTTTGGCTGCCTAAACCAAAATTTTCATTAAAACCTATACAAAATCAAGATATATTATAATTTTTATTGCTTTATTAGGTATATTTATTTTAAAATGGTTTTAATCCTGTTTGTCTAAAATATACTTTTATTATATTTAATCAACAGAAAAACAAGAAATAATCTCAATTAAAAATTTCTCAAATATTTTGCATTTTGAAATGTGAATTATTATGATTCTTACGTTAATATCATCCTCACGATTTAGATAAAATTATTGTGCATATGTAAATTGATGTAAATTGTAATAAGCTCATTTATATCTATGTATGTAATTACCTGGTATGGAAAATCAATGATGGATGCGTTTTGGCCTCCTATTATTCGTCCATCGATATATTTTCCCTCCGCTGAAATGTCAGTTAATTAATAACTTCAGCTGACGTCAAAGTCAAACATTTATAGGACCAGTGAAACATATTAGATTAATGGCCTACTTTATTTTATTTTACATTAGTTATTATTACAACCAATAATAAAGTGATGGCTCGTGGGTTTTTAGCAGGGCAAGAAGTCAAACTATTCCCTTAGTTTTAGTTTCCATTTGGTCAACCATGCTCAAAATAAGGTAGCAGGAAAATGATTTATATCGGTTTTAAAGGTCAAGTTTGATATTATACAGGGGGTCTACATACAAACAGTTGAATATTGCAATTATGCCAGGTCTTGCCTTTTCAGGCAACAACTCACGAGATGCTTTGATTTCAAATATTATTATTATTATTATTATTATTATTATTATTATTATTATTATTATTATTAGCACCACGTCTTACAACCCGTTCGGGCTATACGCAGATTTCAAATACGGTTTTGACGGCTGAAATTTCATATTTCATATTTGTAAAATCTGTTTTAAATCTGCTATTGCATAAAAATATTATTAATCATGCTAAATAGTTAGTGTTTATAAGTACAAGGAGATTAGTATTTTCTTTTAGCCATTTTAATATAATTTTAATTTGTTTAGGACTATTTGACAATAAGACAATTCTTATATTTAAATTTATTTTGATTATTATTTACTGTTTAATTAATTCCACATATTTTACATGAAATTATATAAACAGTAAGAGATTATAAAATTATTTCAATTTAACGATAGTTGAATATGTTTTATATCTCCATATTAGTTTAAATTTATTAGATATTATTGGCCACTTACCCGAGCAAACTACTATAAATACAAGTACAATAGCTAAAAAAAACATTTTTGAGCAAATATACCACTACAAAACTAATATAAAATAGGTAATATTAAAAATTATCTAATAAATGGATTTGGTATTTCAATTTATAAGTCTTTTACCCATGATATTATCTTTTGACTGATAGCATATCTATAAACGATCGTAAGTATTACATCAGTATTTCGAATATTGCTCCAGATTTAAAAACTACACAGGTATATTCCTATTTTCATAGGAAGAACCATATCTGACAGATATAAAAACTACTATATCTACTTTCACCTATTCTTTATGTCAAGTCATATTATCTTCAGCTTTCACTTTTGAAATATATATACATATATATATATTATCAAAACTTAAAAAATATAACTAATAAATAGTAAAAGGTAAATGTTGACAGAAAAAAATATTTTAAAAGCTTCTTCTCACGCAAATCCTATTAGTGCTGATTGCCACACATATCAATGTTTTATAAACTAATTTTTTATCAGACTGATGTGTACCTAGCTACAAATTTAATTATCCATATACGATGGTCCACGTTTTACTACCCATGAAGGAAATGTACTATTATTTGCATTTAGCTAACGTGACAAAGTATTTAGTAAACCTTATTAAAGTTCCAACCAGGTGTAAGATGTACTAACAAAGTTCCTGTCACCGGCAAACTATTCAAAATGGGACAGAAGGCTATTTATTACAATTCAATTAGTAACTGACCTGCTTCGGTGGCCGCATGGACCAAGACATCACTCTCGCAGTAGACTAGACTACCGATGACGAGGAGATTGAGGTTTGAATATTGGTCGTGTGTAATGAGGGTGGTTTTTCCTCAGTTTTTTTTAATGTTCCCTGCACGAATATTCTGGTTTACTCTTTCTAAATTAAAACTTCCTAATCTCTGGCTCAATATCGTAATCAGTATATAAGCGTATAACCTGAACAGGTAATAAAATGTGGTGCCAAAAAATAAATAAAAAGATAGTAAATGGCCAAGCTGCTCTGGCTTCATATCTAGCTGTACTGTCCAAGATTAAGCCAGTCTTTAAGGTAAAATGGAAGTAGACGTGAGAAAAAGACAGTGCTTTTACAGTTTTTATGGTAAAACTTTTTTTTGCCAAAATAAATAAAATATTGCTCCAGTACAAAAAGTTTTTTTAATTTTCTTCACTTGGTGATATCAACAGTTGTTGAATATTTGTCATGAGCATGTTTAACAAACTTTTTAAATTAAAAGATAAAGTTGTCATTAAATTCCAGAACACTCTTGACAGATATTCAAGACATATTGAGGTCATCGTGTGAAGAAAATTAAATTCTATGTTTGAACTGAAGTAATGTTTTAATTATTTTAGCCAAAATATGTTTTACTATAAAATCTGCAAACACACTGGACTTCGTTCGCGTCCCCTTCCATGTCACTATAAGTCGTGTGCCAATATATCTACAGTGGGTCTAGAAAGTGAACGGTTAATACTCGAACTAGCAAAAATCAATTAATTCTGACCTACTTTATTCTCTTATCAAATTTATCAAGCTATATTTGATTCCAGGGCTCCTCAGATATTGTTAGTAATTAATAAAACAAAACAAATTAAATATTTATATTATTTACAAGGCTCTCTCAAGATGTGGAGTATTTCTCTTTACACAGTAAAATCATCTTTTCACTGAAAATACAGATGTTCATGGTTTAAATATGCTGAAACATCTCAAATTATTACAGCTTACGAACGCAGATTTTCTTCTATAGTTTGGACTCCCGCATCCACCCTAAAAAGTGGTAAAACCACAAATACTCTCCTAAAATAACAAAGTACGAACAAACCAACTGAAAACAAAACCTTTAATAACAAACCCATGCGCCCATAATTTTATCGTTTTTTAAATTCAATTTGTTTTAAAGCTTTTTATAGCTTGTTGAAAACTAACATATATAGGATCAATGTTTGAGTTTTTATAGGTGAAGAAATAGTTTTGATGAAAACCAGTTCAAAGCAAATACTTTTTTTAAAGTAGGGGCTTTCATGTATGAAATGAATTCATAAATTATTATATTTATCTTGGTTGATAACAAATCTCTAAGATGGCTTCCGTGTGATAGTATGTATAAGCGCAGAACATAAAAAAAAATCATAAGTGGTAAAGATAAAGTAAGTGATTATCAATTACGTAAACAAGTTTAAGACCCATATCGGTGGGCACGTTGATTAAAGGGTTAACAACTTTTGGTCTGCTTTTCTGGTGGCGGTGAGGTTAAGGCTCTAATTCAAGCTGAAATATCTGGTTGTGGTTTATTCCTAAATAGTTTTCTACTTGGATTAATAGACCAAAACAATTCTTGTCTAAACTAACTCTATTCCTCTAACGCGTTTCTGGGATGCACTCTTGAAATGTTCCAGAACCATTGTTCATGCCTGAATACTCCCCTACAAGAGCCGACTTGGCGAGGCCCCAAACTCAACCTCTTTCCTGAATACTCCCCTACAAGAGCCGACTTGGCGAGGCACCAAACTCAACCTCTTTAAAAAAATAAATCCCAAAATACCGACATAGTAGCCAAGCAGAAATCAATATTTTCATTTCTTGAATCTTTATATCTACATGTATTTGGCAGCAAAACTCACCCTTTTATCCCTATACTTATTTATTCCCCCTCCTCTCCTCAAATGTACCAGCTGTCGAGTCAATTTGACCTCGTGCGAATAAGACTCTAGGATCGTTTGTTTGGAGGGCTAGAAGAAAAGGTTCCTCATCCCTCATTCCTTGGCGCTGTGTTCAGGAAATAAATATAAAAACGAAAGAAGACGAATGAAGAAAGAGAAAAGCTAGAAAAATTGTTAGAAGGGTGCAAGAAAAAGGGCGGGTTAAGACGGGAGAACATTGCAAGTCCGGATGTGAAGGATATTTTGTTGTTGTTGTTGTTGGTAGGACGGGATTGTAGGGGTAGGGGTTTGTTATATTGGGTGGCGGTAATAACGTCAGTCCGTCAGATGTAGAACTATGTCGTAGAAAGGAAGTGGGTAAAGTTTTTATCCATGATGGAGAGAATCAGAGTTAACATTTTCTCACCTTTTGGTACAGTCATGGGTGCAAAATATTACAATTATTTGACGAAGTAAGTAACTTGTTCTTAATTCTCTCTCTCTCTCTCTCAATCGCTCTCTCTCTCTCACACACACACACACACACACACACACACACACACACATACACATGTGTATCTAGAATTATTACCTGCAATGAAACTTTATAATTGTATCTTGAAGTTTATATTCCCCATATTCAACTAAAATGATTTTGAAGAAAAACCTCATGTTAATTATAGATTTTGAGTGTAAAAACCATAATTTTATTGCCATGAATTAAAATATTTTATAATTTCTAGTAGATCTCATATATTCATATATATTATAGAGGACGATTATTTATGTTACTAGATAAGCTTAAAACTATCCATAAATTCATTAAAGTTCTCAGAAAGCTCTAAATGTTCAAATACATTAATGGAGGACTTAATTAAAATCCCAGACCGGTACTAGAAAATTGTATTAATAAGATTGGCTGGGCCTGGGAATCATAGTTCAATCCAAGGCAATACAAATTGGGTAGATAATAGTGAGAAGAAAGGTGTGTAAGATGGATGAGGTGTTAGGGGCCAGTTGGTTTTGAAACTAATAATTTTTTCTGTTCATCCTCGTATGTATCCTCCTAGTTATATGATTATTGAACTTAATCACATAGGTAGCGTCATGTGTAATACTTTAATAGTTCTCCGAGCTACCATGAATAGGTATTGTACAACGAGGGAAATTAAAAACACATAAGCTTGTTTGAAACATGCAAAGTAACTAAAATTTTAAAAATAATTATTTAATATGTTTTTGTACTCAAAAGGTAGTCTAACAAAATGGAATTAATTAATTCATGAAATAATGTCTAAGTTTATTTAAGAGCTGTATTACAATAAAAATTATTATTCATATTTAAAACTCAAATACGATACTTTAAATGTGTGCCCAACCAGGGTATGCAAAATTTAATTTGTAATGACAACTTTGTATTAGAGTAATTTCCATGGTCATTTCGTTTGTTGTATAATTCTAGCCACCAATAGTGAATAAAGTAAGATGAGCTCAATGTAAAGAGAAAATAACAGTAATACCACTTGAAGGAATTTAATTAGTTCATTACTTACGTCATTCAGTACACAGCAGTTATATATTTCAATATGAAGACGGCCAAACATTCATGTTTTCTTAAATAAGTAGAGCAATGACATTAATTGGATATCGGTGTGGATCTTAAATATTTATTTATTATTTAAAGTTCCAAAATATGGCCCGATTTTTAACACCTTGGTTGGTCTACCATATAGTTTTGTGTATTTAATGCGATGGATTGTGCACTGAGTGAAGTCACAAGCTCAGTCAATCAGATATGTGTTTCCATCTGGCCTATACTTCTATTCTTTTTGCATTGGATGAGCTTGCTTATTTCGGGCAGAGCGGAGTGTGTCTCCACATTATTTAAGAACATATTTTCAAAAGTGGTGTAGTCATTATTTCAAAAAATCCTATAGATAACTTATAGTTCCGTTTAGTCATGTGTGACTTTTAATTTTTTCCGAAGATGTAATAATATTTTTGATATTTGAGATATAACATTAAATTTGCGATATAGTATGAGAGAAATATGGTGTAAGACCTAGGATGAAATAAACATGATGAGAGACAACTTTGAATGTATATGACTCTGTCTCGATACCAGGATATCCTATTCAAGTTTGAGATCTGTCCTGATAATCTGATTCTATTCTATTACAATATTTATTGTATTTTTTTAATATAGAAATAACTTAACTAAGCAATTTAATAAGGAGCTAGTAGCTCTAATTTGATCCTTCTATATTATCATTAACAATGATAAATATGAGATTTCGTTTCAATAAATTATAATGAGGATAAGTAAGTAATTAAGTTGAAAATGATTGAGATTTATTGCTTATTAATTATGATAAATTGTTTTGAGTTAGTTTTTAAGTAGTGTTCTTGATGTTTAATATATATATATACATACATATATATGTATATATATATATATACATATATATATACATATACATATACATACATATATATACACACATATACATATATATACACACATATACATATATATACACACATATACATATATATATATATATTGAGTAATGTTAAATATTTCGTATATTTTTAATGAAGACTTGTTATAGCTATATTAAACATCTCATATGACTATCATTTATGTGTTATATTGACCTTAATATATATGTAAATACATTATTTTAAAGATTGAAATTAAAATGGCTCATCCTAAGGTTTAGTATTCTCATGATTTCAACCTTCAATGTAAATGTTACTACCATAAATTGTTATCATTTGGTTTTATATGTTTACCCTGCTAGGGTAATTAATTAAACATTTAAGTTTAATTTGGCCACTAACGAGAACTAATAATTTCTATGAGCATTTTTCAAGTTTAGTCAAACCATATTTTTTTTCAGCGTTTTAAAACATATATTTATAGTATCCGACTTTAAAAAAAACACTTAATCAGACATTTAAATTAATCAACAGACAACGTTTTAATTATTTAACTACTGTTCAACGTTGAAACAAATTATCTTAGACATAAATTATCGTCAACCTCGATTGGGTATACGAAAACATTTTTATTTTATATTAAAATACTCTCTACTATATATAAAAAATGCACGTCAAAACAGACTGTACTTTTTAACGATTAAAAAAATTGCCAAGAAATTTTAGAAAATATCTCTTTTTTTTATATAGAAAATAAAATTGAAGCTAGTTACTTCATAACTTCTATATATTTTTTCCTCTTTTTTATCCTGTCCCAAGTAAAACTTTGGAATGTCGCCATAAGACAAGTTTTCTGTAAAGGAAGTGCCAGTATCTTTAGAGGAAAGAAAGAAGCCGTTAGTTTGAAGTTTTCTGTATGTGGACTTCACAGTTTGTGTCGCTACATTAAAATGTTCGCCGGTGATTTCCACCCAACCTCCTTTAACCTTAAACACCACAATCGGCCTCTTAAAACTATCTCAGACAACTTAGGATCTGAACTAGGAAGTCGTTTAAAAATAAAAATAATGGTCGTTGAGATTATGCTATGGATACGGATGGTGGCACCGTGTTGTGTATTTCTTATATTCTATTTTACACCCCAATCGTGCTATAAACAACTTTTGAAATGGCTGTAACTAATATATGGATCTATTTAACGAACAACTTTAGATTGACGAGAGCTTCATTAATATACACGTGCGTGATTATTTTTGATTGTATATATATATATAATTTAATATTGATGGAAGTTTTTATTTGTACTGGTGGCTGCCTTAGCTATGAGTGATGGATGATTCTGTGCAGGGTGGTAGAGCATTTGAGCATTAAGGCAGAAGTAGTGAGTTAAAGGTAAATGTTTAGGTGTCATTTTTCAACTAGGCTAACTTACTCTATAAACATTAAGTGCTCGAAAGTGCATTGCTGTACTTATAAAAGTAAGCCACCTATTCCTATCTTGATCTAGTTCTATACCGTCCATTTCATTACACCCTATCTTCACAAGTTTGTTTTGATGTAATCCTACCATCTGTGTCTATGTATTCCCAATGGTATCTTAACCATTGAATTTGCTAATCAGTACCCTGAATCCAGTCCTAAATTCTTCCATATGTGCAGCGCCATAATCTAAGAGACTTAATTATCCTAGCAATGTGTTGTAATGAGTACAGATTATGAACAGGGTAACTAACTTATCTTTTTGTAACATTCTTCACTCATCAGTAGTATCATCCCTTTTTGGACTAAATATCTTCCTAAGCACCTGGTTTTCAAACATACTATGTTTTAAGACATTGTTGGATTTAATGATCTAATTTATAGTGAAGGGGTTTTAAGTATATTTAGATTAAATATACACATCTTAGCGTATATAAAGAGAGGGGCTTGTTAAAATCACAGCAATAAATCACGTAGTGCAAATAATACCCAAGCCAAGGGTTAGAGCTTGAATTGATCGTTAGTGGCAATCCATTTTACTCTGGACATATACATTGATAAACAACCCACATGTACTAACAATATAGTTTACTGTGAGTACATACATATATAAACAACACACATGTACTGACAATATAGTATACTGTGAGTACATACAAATATAAACAACAAACATTTACTGACAATATAGTATACTGTGAGTACATACATATATAAACAACAAACATTTACTGACATTATAGTATACTGTGAGTACATACATATATAAACAACACACATTTAGTGACATTATAATATACTGTGAGTACATACAAATATAAACAACACACATGTACTGACAATATAGTATACTGTGAGTACATACATATATAAACAACACACATGTACTGACAATATAGTATACTGTGAGTACATACATATATAAACAACATACATGTATTGACAATATAGTATACTGTGAGTACATACAAATATAAACAACACACATGTACTGACAATATAGTATACTGTGGGTACATATTTATTATTATTATTGTTATTAGCAACGCGTCTTACTACCCGTTTGTGTTACACGCACTTACGCTAATGTGTAATGTTAGGGTAATTGTGAGATGAAATGGAGAACCTACAGTTTCTCGTGGAATCCGAACACACGGTGGAGGCCTGGCCTTCCACATATTCACAAGTTGTGATTAATACACGTCTTGTCAGAGGTGAAGGAGGGATTTGGTAATCAGATAAATCTGTGCCGGGGCCAGGGATTAAACTCCAGACCCCAGCACAGAAGTCTGACACCCTACCCCTAGGCTTCCAGATCACCCAGTGTATATATAACACTTGTACTGACAATATAGTTTACTGTGAGTAAATAAATATATTTATATATATATCACAAATTTACTGACAATCTAGTCGACTGATAGTATTTACATATATAACTAAGCGGGTTTGCCACATAACTGTAAAAGAGGATTAAGGACATTCTGTGGACATGAACAAGTCAAAGACGAATCAGAATATTCTTTTTAACTCACTTTAATATTTAATTTTATTATAAGAGCAAAGTTCAGTGTAAACTGTTAGATAGATCATCAATTCACATACTTTTTTGAAAACCATTGGCCCATTAATATCTATCAATTTTTGTTGAAAGAATTTAATAAAAAAAAGGTTAAATAACAATAATATTTATGTATAACCTTGTATATAAACTACTTGAGAGATGATTATTTTTTGTTGGAGAAAACCTGGAAAAGTCAGGAAATTTAAAATATAAGTGCATCAACCCTGTTTAAGGCTTAAATATCACGGTACACTGTATGTATTATTCACTGGTATAAGCAGGGGTAGATTAAACTTACCGGAATTAGTTCTTGCTGCTAAGGATCAACGATATTAGGGCCGCTTGATAAATAAATATATGTTAACTTAATCAAATTTACTTTTAAAAAAATGTATATAATATTCCATAAATTAAAAGCAAATAGTTTAATTATCAAAAATAATAATAAAAAAGTCAGAACCACTTAAAATAAACAAGAACCTTAATCAACCTAAACATATTTATTGATTCAAATTCCAGTTCTTAGGAATTTATTTTTAGTTTTGCGGTTCTGGTTCTCGATCCAGCTTGGTTCTCGATCCAGCTTGGTTCACTGGCTCTAAATTTATTATATTTCAATCTTTTTCCATTTTTAAAAGCTTTTACGCTATCTGATTTAATCACTATAATCACAAAAAATAACTCGATTTAAGTCATCCATAGTTTGCTCATATCATCAAATTATATTTCCAAAAACCTCAGTAATTTATTTAGAGCAACATAACGTTCATTGTCAACTTCCGAGTCTTGTATGTGGTTAGAAAGAGAAAATTAAGAAAAAAATGGGTAAATAAATTGTTTAAAAAAATTGTAAACAAACGACCTCATTTTAGGTTATTTTCAGCTTATATATATACACACATTTTTTTTTCGAGGGAGAAAAGAACCACCCCATCCACGCAACAAAATTACTCTTCCAGAAAATTATTCTCTTGGATTCTCTTCTGTGTTTACGTGTAAAGTAACCTTTTAGAACTAACTGTTTCACACGCAAGGGGAAGTTTTATAATCAACGCTAAGTTTAGAAGGACTACATGAGAAAAACAAATTTTTTTTGTACTGATCTATAAAATACAAGCATTATACACACAATATTAACACAAAAAGTGCTACCACTTCATAAATTGGAAACACTAAAACAAAGCGTGCTTTGAAAGTAAATATTAAGACCATTGTTTTAACGTGTGTTCATCTTCAGGTTAGATGAATTTTAATCAAAATATGTGTTTTTATATCTTCTGCTCTTTCCAAAGCTACGAACACCTGACCTTATGATAGGCGTTGGACCTGTGATGACAGAGGAGGACTATAATAATGACACGTCTGTGCTACATACTCGTAAATCTGAAGTTCAGTTTGCCGAAGGAACTCCTGAATATACTAATCTCAGATCATTTAGTGGAAACTCTTTCCATGTACCGATGAGATTAGGGGAGAGTGATAGTCAATATGACGGGGTAGAACCCAATTTTAGCCTTACTTAAGACTAACCAACTAAACCCTGGGGACCACGATAATTATTCACCTTTAGAGAATAGTCCCCTGATACCAGCCGGGAATCAAACACAAGACCTCTAGATTATCAGCCAGGGGCTCTGATCTCTAAACCAAGAGGTCGGATAGAGAAACACTATGAAGGCTTGTAGTTCCTTAGAGCTGTAGGATGGAAAATATATTCTTTAACTCTCCAAACGTGATTTAATGATTTTAATTTAGTCATCCTGGCTTTAATAATGTTGTAAGTTTGATTAAAGTATCATTTTGAGGAAAAGTAGCTGAATTTGGATTGAAGGAGGGTGAGAAATTATATAAAAAGATATGCACAGAAGACCCAGCCAGGCTTTGGACTCAAGACCTCCCACTCAACTCATCCTAGACCAGACGAGATTACACAGATATTTAGTCCACGTTTCCTAAGATGCGGATGTCACAATTTTGAACTACCAAATACAATTATTTTAATCCATATGTTTTAGAAAAAAGGTTATTTAACTTACTCAATTTATGGAAGTTAAGGGTAATTATTAGAGGCTAGGGAAAATTTACTCCAAAAAGCGTGTAAAGGTTGTCAAAATATAACAGTGATAAAATAACTAAGCAAAAAAACCAAATATTTAAAACAAAAAATGAAGTCAATGTTAATAAATTGTTTTATATGTAATAGTATTGAAAGGAATAATCTAGTAAATAAATAAAAAAATTACACCATGTAGTTAATAAATTACACATCCATTTATTGTAAAACGTGATTTGGGTTAGATATTGAAATTTTAAAATTTAGCGAAGCTCACTTTATTTTTTGCTTTCAATGTATTAGCCAATTTAATGTAACGTAACATGTTTTCGTTTTATTTGAAAAGTATTTTATTTACAAATTATTATTTGAATCTCGTTTTTGTTTTATATTACTGATACCTATTTACATAAAAATGACTCTTATTAATTTGTAAACCAGATCCACAAAATATACGATCCCTCTCAAATTGGCTATATTTTATTAACTCTGTCTAAATTGCTCTTTTTTTTCCCCCTCGTTTGATTTTACCACCGATCCGGGCTTTAGGCATAGCATTGTTCTTAACGACAATCTCTTCGATCCCATTTGAACGGAGTTGTTCAAAAATAGCACACACAATTACTTAAAATATTGTTAAAATTGACATGTATGACAACTATTTATAAATGTTTAGCTTTAAAATATAATAAGACGTACTGCCATGTGCAAAACCAATTTCTCTCGATTGTGTGGTACTTAAATTAACTAAATGTTATTTTTACACTTTAGCTCATTTGATAGTGTGTATGTTGATCCAGGGTTTCAATTATAGGCTTGTAAAAAATATTCATCACTGAAGCTTAGGTTTACTCTTTCACAGGGATTATTTAAAACCTTGGGGATTGTTTGTTGTTAATTAGAGAGTAAAATTAATTTGTAAGTCGTGTGCTGATATAAATTGGAAAATTCCCGCTAAATAAACCAAATAAAATAATTATTATTTGGTAAATATAGTACAGTATATAGCCCGATAGCCCTAGAGATCACGTTTTAAAACAAAACAAAACCAAACAATACTAAATCTGTCTCTACGTATTCATAGGCCAATCTATATGTTTTGCAACTATCACTTTTAATGGATGGCGTTCATACATAAAACTTCAAGATAATAAGAGTAATTTTGTTAATGTTGGCTCCTCTGCATTTGTTTGGATCAGCTTTTAAAGGTGTTTCTTAAAGTAATTCAACTATGTATCTAATTAATTAATCATATTCTGATGTTATCAATCTCAATGTATATTTAAGCGTTGGAAATACTCTTTTAGTTAAAAGTTTTTGCCATAGTCAGGAGATGGAAGAAAGTGAAAGTTTGAACAATTTAAAATACAGCACCTGGCCAGTGAGGTTCACGATATGTAAAGGGTTATTAGTTAGAGATGTAACCCACATTAAGGATCACAATTATTCGAAAAATTTGAAAAGATACACATTGATGTGAAAGTTGACACGAGGACCCTTGGCTTTGCCTGCCAATTCTCTACCACTGAGCTATCCAGGACTCAAAACATGCCATAGTTTTAAGGCAAAGTCTGTGATGGACGTGTGGCTCTCGTCATTAACAATGAGCCATCAGTTACCACAGTCACCGGTGACTCGGGAGTCAGCCATCACAGATTCTGCCTTAAACTATGAGTGAGGAATGACCCATGGCACGGGAAAAATCCTGACTAACTCAGTGGTTAGAGTGAATGTGGTGGATTTTATTCCTCACTTAGATGATAAAAAAACAGGCAATGTGTAATTGATTCTAAATTCATTACACTTTTCTTCCCATGGGCTTATAATCTGAATACGCAAAAAATAATGTAATAATCTACTCCACGTCTTGTTACACACCCGGGTTATACGCATTCAACTACACTAATGAAGCAGGGGTGAGGAAGGTGTAATTTCAAGTAAATGTACCCAAGTTTTTGTGGAATGAGAGCGAGGAAGCATTTAGAAAATAACACCTCTAATAAATCCTGTTGGTATTTGAACCCCGACCTAGGAAAACTAGACTAGACAATCTTGGTATCTATTACACTTGTGGGTAAACACAAGAGTATTAATAATACTAGGAGGCCTGGTGGTCTAGGGGTGAGGTGTCAGACTTCTGTGCTGGCGGCTGGCGGCTGGGGTTCAATCCTCGGTCCCGACTCGAATTTATCTGATTACCAAACCCTTCCTTCACCTCTGACAAGAAATCTTGTGAATGTGAGGAATGCCAGGTCTCCACCGTGGTT
>CABFOV010007200.1:0-29845 GCA_902141375.1 Timema poppense | reverse complement strand
CGGTTGGAGGGAGATAAATTGCCTACCCTATGACATGTAAAAGTGTATTTGCTAAGTTAACATATTGTACATTATATGGAGAGTATTCCTTTTTAACCCCATAATGAAAGGTGTCTTCAAACCTAGTCCTCTTTGAGAAAAGTCACCGCACGCCACTGGTTATGCACCATTATTACATATGGTTTTAGCTTAAACTGGCAGGCCCGAAGAGAGAGAGAGAGAGAGAGAGAGAGAGAGTGAGGGGCAGCAGGGGTGGCAGCGCCAAGGCCCTGTTCTTTGATTGATTTTTACTCCAATACAAAATTTATTAATTTTCAAGACCTCATAAATGATATTGGTTTTAGGGAATACGAGTATATACATTTTGTTTAAGTCAAAAACATATTCTAGCGTTGATTACTGTGCGATCCACAAATGTTAATTTTGGTCTGAATCATTCGGTGATCGAAGGTGACAGAAGGTGACGACGGTAACGTTATAGCAATGCATGGGTGTCGCTCACGGGCCCAGAAGCAACTACTAGTCTGCTAATGGTACAAAATTAATCGCTTGAGAGCGCTGATGCCCGTGCAGCACTTTCCGTTTTCAATATTAGTCGCTTCGGCACCACTTCCCATTCTGAGTGACAGCTCGTTTGTCATTGTTCTACTCGGATTGCCAGACAGTCATCATTTGAATATTTCAGTTAATGTTTGTAGTTTTTTTTGTGACTTGTGGTTTAGAAAATAACGTTACTTTGTTTTTTATGAACTGAATATTATTGGTATGTAAAATTTTGAAATAGCTACCAAATATTTTATACTTAAAAGGTCGATGACCGTTATCCTATCATGGATTATATTCATAAGTCAGAAGCAAAAAAGAGAAAAGAACGGTACATACGAGAAAAGGTAGCCAAAAAGGGACAAACTTCTTTTGAACGTCTAGGTTTTTCACTAAACTTACCGACTCTTCAACCCCAACGGATCAAGGAACTCTTGAAGCAGTTCAAAACATTCCCTTTAATCATAATCCAATATTTGAAGAAGCACAGCCAGAACAAAATCCATCAATCTCAAGCAATCTTAATAAATCGGGAGCTATTTACTCTTTATCTGTCGAGACTGTTAAAATGTTTACTAACCATAATACTGAAAAGGTGGTTGAAACTGAAATTAGAACTGCATCATGTTTAAGCGCATTTGAGTCATTTGAAACTGCTTCTACGACTACGAATGCAAAACATCCAGACAAATCTAAGTTATGCGATTTTGATGTAGGTCAACTTCAAACTCTAATTGTAAATTATGACGATATAAGACAAGCAGTGCTTCGTGGTGCTTAGACCCATCCACTTCACTTCCCACAAGATGTAGAGGTTCATGCTTTTCCTTGTTCAGTTCTGACATACACACATAAAAATAATGAAGCAATAAGCCGAGATTGGCTTGTGTGGAGACAGCATAAAAGTGCAGTGTTTTTCTTTCCTTGTAGGCTGTTCAATAAACTTCCACTACCAAGTAGATCAATGTTGGCAACTCCTGAAGGTTACTCTGCAGTCAATAAGTGGAAGAAACTACATGATAGAATAACACCTCATGAAAACAGTGCCAACCACAAGTTTTGTTATCTAGAATGACGTTATATGGAGTCTCGTATTCATAGTGAAGCAACTGTAGACATGTTGTTGTGTGACAGTATTAAAAGTGAAGCAGAGGCAAATCATACGCCAGATTTTAGATGTGATTTTTTTAGGAGAACGAGGCCTGTCATTTAGAGGTGGGAGTCCTCTTTTAGGAAACCCAAGAAATGGTAACTTTCTAGGAATTATGGAGTTATTAAGTAATTTTGATCCCTTGTTAAAATATTATATGATTAAGTCAAAGAGTCTCAGATAGATCATGGCCGACTTCAAGTACATTTCCTGTCCCCCGATAGTGAAATCGCGTTTATTAAAATATGTTGTTTTGACCATGTCACACAAGCCATTTTAAAATAAAGAGAAAATGATAAGTGTTACTCAATTATAGTAGATGCAATCCCAGGCTCATCACACGTGGATTGACAGTTTTTATTTTGAGATATCACAGTTTATTTTCAAAGGATCAGAGCACCGAGTATGAAGTTCAAGAACGATTTATCACCTTTGTGGATTGTAACAAAAAAAACTGACGAGGCAATATTAGAACTTATCCGGAACAGTCTGACTAAGCATCACATTCCACTAAGTGACTGCCATGGTCAAGGATATGATAATGGCCGTAACATGAGTGGACAATACAAAGGGGCACAGAGTTGAATACTGAAATACAATCCTCTGGCTCTTTTTGAACCATGCGCCTGTCATAGTTTAAATCTGTGTGGAGATGAAGCTGCGTTATGTTGTACTAAATCAATAAGATTCTTTGGAAATCTCCAAAAATGCTATAATATATTTAATTATAGTTTTCAGATATGAGAAATCTTGCAAAAACACTTGAGGTTCTCCCTTCACAGCATGTCTGGTACGAGATGTTCTTCAAGAAATGAATGTGTCAAGCCATTTTCTACTTACCTACGGGGCATCAAAGAAGTGATCAAAGAGGTCCAAAATCTCAACCTAACTGCTGAAACTTTAAATGATTTTGAGGGACTTGCAAAATATTTTGATTCTTTTGAATGTGTAGTTATGGCATCTGTTTGGTATAACCTAATGACCACAATTTACTACAGAAACAAAGTTTTACAAGCCAGAAACACTACTCTTGATGTAGAAGTGAAAAATTTAGACAGCTTGATGAATGATTTGAAACATTTAAGAAAGAGCTGGGAAAACATTTTGGAAGAGGGAAAGCTTGTTAGCGCCAATATAAATACAGCAACAACCTTTCCAGAAAAACGCACTGTAAGAAAGAGAGTTTAGCTGATGGGTCAACACAACTAGATAATTGCGAACCAGAAGAGCGTTTTAGTCTGAAGGTGTTTTATGTTTTACAGGACTGTGTTATAGTAAATATCACAACACGGTTCACTTCTATTAAAAACTTGATGAAATGTTCAGATTTTTATGTAAATATCCAAAACTTACAAAAGAGGATCTTATAGAAAGATCAAACAAATTTATTAATGTTTATAGCAGTGACGTATCTAAAGATCAGTTGGAAGAAATTAATCATTTGAATCAATTCAGCCAGCTAACTTTAACAATTACCTTTCTCCTCTCGATCTCGTAAGCACACTGGAAAAACAGAAACTTAAAAGCATATATCCAAATGTGTGTATCGCTCTTCAGGTGTTATGCACATTGCCAGTGACGGTAGCTGAACAGAAAGGTCCTTCGGCACACTTGCAAGAATAAATAACTTCCTCCGTTCAACCATGGCAAAAGATCGACTCTCGAGCTTGGGTGCACTTGCCTTGGAGACTTTCCTAGCGAGACAACTTAATTACAATGGACTTATTGACACGTTTGCTAACAAAAAAGCCAGAAAAGCAATTTCTTATTTTATGTTTTAAAATCATAGATTTTTAAGAACATTTGGCAATAATTACTTTAAATACGATGCTTTTTTATACTTTAAATATTAAATATTATGCTTTTAAATGTAATTAAACTTTATTATGTCATTCTTTTATAGCTAAACTAAATATATACTTTTTTAGTTGTTTAAACCATAAGTTTATCAATTTAAAGTAGTAAATTTTACTTATGAAATATGTCAGGTCTCATCTAGTTGGATTTTTCATTTTTTTAAATGTTTTTATTTTCAAGTGAAAAGTCAAAGTCCCCTGTTTTATAATAATTATGCTTATTGATATTCTTTGTCTTTGTATTGTGAGTCTATATGTTTTTATTACGTCTGTGTAGCTCATATGTTTTAAAGTGTTTTAAGTATTATTTGAATTTGTCCCTGCGGCCCGTGATTCCTCTCCACGGCCCTGTAGATTGGCCTCGTAATGGCTTTGTACATGGTATGTTCAAAAGGTTAATCTCTAAAGTTGATGATAATGAACAGTTCGTAAAACCACCTCCATCGGATACTAGGTCATTACATTCAACATCTACATACAAACCAGGTGAAAATTCGCCATGCATGCTTAAAGACATAAGAGTAAAAAGTATTTTTCACAATCCTAATAATATTATTGCTTTTATGGACATGATTGATTACCTCAGCCACGCTTTCTAGCGTTTGGTAGCATCGCGTCTGATTCTGTATGTTACCTGCAGTTATGCATCTGGTGGCTTATACACTACCAGGCACTAGGATAAAGAGGTGGTGATGCGCAGGCGTGTTTTCATCTCTTCCCCTCCCCAGACCACACTTCCACGTGCTTCCAATTTAGTGTAGAAAGGCAATGTGGAATGTTCTAAATATTATCAAAGTGTTTGACTTACTTACAACACTTGCCATTGGATGTGGGAATCTGTAAGCAAACCCATGAGACATTACAGTAATAGGAAGTTTCTATGGGTCTACATATGTGATCCTTTTTCAGGAACTACTTTTGTAACGAACTAAGCTCATATAGCCCATAAATACAAAGAAAACCAAACTAAAATAGATTGCGTACATACAGAGTAAAGGAAACTAAAATAAATTGCAGTTTATTAACTCACTGTGTAATAGTTATTTACTGGGTCACTTGAATCCTGCCCGACTAGAAGACCGAATAGAACAAGCGGATGCTCCATCAACACCTTGTCAACTGGGCCAGCAAAACAAAACTGATCGTCCGTTCTTTGGACTTCGGTTAGCTGTAGTTTTGTTCTGGACGATTATCGTGACTGCGAGCATTCCTTTCATCGCCCTCCACTCCTTAGACGTCAAATTCATTTCGTACATAATGCAGCACATCTCGTACTATTTTCACATTCAATTCCAACTAACTCGTCTCACTAGCATCCAGGAGGCTTCATTTCAACGTAACCTACTAGTAGTGGTCACGATGGTTGCTCCATCGGTCTCACCACCTCGCCGCAGATAATGTAATATCTGTTAAGATTATATCTTTTGTATATTACAGACTTGTATCTTTTGATCTTCTTCACATGAGGAGCATCAATGTATGTTAGGTGTAAATATTATACTCTTTGCTAGATTCTGTTTATTTTAAACTGAGTATAGTCCTTATGACCACACTTGCTTATTGTTTAACTATGTCCATATGACTAGTCTCTCTATGTAAAAAAATGAAAGCCCTAACTGACTGAGTGAGTGACTGACTCATCACTAATTCTCACACTTACCACGAAGCTAGAGGGCTGAAATATGGCACAGGTGTTCCTTATAAGCCATTGAGATAAAGTAAAGATGTTCCATTCTTATATTTTGTGATTAAGGAGGTTAAATCGGGGTAGCTACTCTAATCAACAATATTGCTATATAAACTCTTTCTAAGCGTTTAGAGGTTAATAATCCGATACGTCTGTTCTAATAATGCCTTCGAAAACATAGACAAATTATTTTTCACCCTGTAGATGCTTCTAAGAGATGGAAAAAAATGAATACAGACAATTAATTAAAATATGTAATTACGTTTTAATATGCAACTCCAAGGGACGGTAGAGGTCTGTGGTTTATATTTTCTGACTTTTTTTTTGTGGGTGACCTGGCGGTCGAGGGGTAAGGTGTCAGACTTCTATGCTGGCGGCCGGGGTTCAATCCTCGGTCCCGGCAAAGATTTATCTGATTACCAAACCCTTCCTTCACCTCTGACAAGACATTTTGAGAATGTGGGGAATGCCAGGCCTCCACCGTGGTTCGGATTCTACGTTAAACTGTAGGTCCTCCATTTCATCTCACAATCACCCTACCACTACACATTAGAGTAAGTGCGTATAACCCGAACGGGTAGTAAGACGCGGTGCTAATAATAATAATAATAATAATAATAATTTTCTGACACTTCTGTTGTTTGTAGTGTCTGTGTGAGTGAAACGGCCCGGCTCGGGGCGGTGTTTGGTGGTGGGGGGTGGTGTGAGGGGGGAACCTATACAGCCGCGCTCAGCTGATAACGTGGCCACTCGCCCAAACGCCATCGCTCGGCTCACGCACAAGCCTGTGACTAGTCGTTTACTTCAAGTTCAATGACATTATTATACAGCTATATACTTGCGTTCTGTTTTAGTTCATATTTACAACCCATACATACTTCATGATTTGGATTTAGTTGTTGATTACTACAATTTTGGAGGTCATTACTATTTCAATTCAGTTTACTTTCAATCAGCTTTTCCATCTACTTCAATATACTTTCCATTGACATCAGTTTTTTAGTTTTGGATGTTTCAGTACTTTAAAATATACTGTACACAATTTTTGTGAAGATTCTTACTTTTTTTGGTGTACTGGTAACGTTAGTAAAAACCAGGACCATAATTCTACTAATTAGTAGCTCTCATCTATAACTAATTAGAACATGTATATATTTATTTTAATTAAATTCTATAACTCTCATCTATAACTCATTCGCAAGTGTAGATTTATTTTTTGTCTGAAGATTATTAATTTTTGTCTTTTGATTTGTTTGTGACCCAAGGCTAATTTAATGGGTCAATGGCGTATCCCTACAGTTTTATTTATTACCTTTGTACAAGGTTAATCAGCGCATTATAAGCTTAGTTGTATAATTTCTTCATAACATTTTACTAAGGTTCTGTACGATAATTCATCCGTTAGAAGTTTTCTTTTTTCCTTTTGCTTAAGTTTGCAATAGATACAAGTAATTTAACCCTCAAGCAACCCAATATTATTAATCATCATAAACAATATAGTGATTATTGAGTTTCTACAAATTGGCTTATCATCTGTGCCTCATCGTGTGATTCAAATGGCCAGAGATAGATCCTGCCTTTTCTATTTATTATCGTACATTTTGTATGAAAACACAGAAAATGCCCAGAGCATAAGGCTAACTGTTTAACACGCTTTGGAAAATTGGGAGAGGCTGAAGTTTTGGACTGACAGCGTGAGGGGTGACAACTATCCAACACCTGCAGTATACAGCAACGAAATACTGAAACCTTCTACCTACGATGGTGCTTGCGAACTGATTGCTGCTACCGAACTGTACCCTTACCGCTTTTAAGTGTACCGAAACAACCAGAAACTACAGTCTGACCAGTAAATAGGCAGGCCTGCAAGCTTAGGTTTACCGGGAACAACCTCGTAGTTGGCCATTTTAATGTATACGTTTCATTAACCACCCCACCTGTCAAGATCCCAAAATGAACCTAGACACAGTTGTCCTTTTAACACAATTAAATACCTCAGATTTAGATAGGCGACCTGACCAATCAATTATCATCCCCTACGCTAGCCAGGGATCATCATAGGGGGACAGCTTTCGATAACTCGCCAGCTCAAAGCGAAAGCGGAGATGCGTTCAACGTCAGGGTGAATTTTCTACTACAGCACGATGTTAAGAGCTAAGGGAAGCCTCAGCAAAATATTCGAAAATGAATCCCAATGTAAATCGAAAATCTGCTAAGAAATACAATGAAAAAATCCTCAAGTTCATCGAGATGCTGTTGCCCATTATTATTCGAAAAGGCATCACGAGGTTCACAGAGACGCTGTGTCCCGATATTTATAAAGTCATCCCGAGGTTCACAGATACGCTGTTGCCCGTTATTCACAAAGTCATCCCTGGGTGCATGGGAAAGATGTGTCTTGAAATGACCCGACTCACCAGAAACGTCTGCAACGTAAAAAGTTACCTTGGAAAAAACTTTGAATTAAGGTTTTAATTACGACCCCAATATCAACTATGAGTCAAATACAACCATAAGTATCGATGAACAAGATGTGATCTGTCAGTTCTGTAAAGCTCTTAAGTGCGAGCCTTGGGTCTTATGTTGCAATGGGGGAAAAGTCAATCTGCTTCCTTTACAGGACCCTCCTGAGATTTAACATCCTCTTGACTGGTGACAATCCTGAGAGCCAACATTTCTTCAACAACTTAAGGAAATACAATAGTGCATTCCAAATGACGTCCTTTGGTGCCAAATATATCTCTGAGGGAAACTTTATGCTTAATTTTAAGGTGCAGGGCCAGGTTTATCATTTGATAGGGATTTTGCTGCCCACCTCCAACGAGGATAATAAATTCCTGCAAATATTCTTCAGAGATGACGAGAACAGGGAGGCAGATAAAAGATATGCCCGCATCGAAGGCCTTAGAAATTCCTTAGTCCTTTCCTTGCATTGATTTCTACATACCTGCAACTCATACGTTAGAGAGTTTAAAACTTCGTTTGAAACTGCTCCTACTGAAAACAAACAGTTCGAATTTGTGATACACACAGACAAAAGACCTCTGGGTGAACATCGTGGCCGCTTTAATGCTCCTACCACTAACTAAGTTGCAGTTTTTATCGTTGGTCAAACATTTCAAAACCAGGATAATGTATTGCAAAGTTGCGATAACAAACTTCAGAGGATTAGCTAGACTCACCGATCGCACAATGCTTTACAATATCCCAATATGTTTTGACATGGGGAGGACTGTTACTCGATATCATTACCCCAGGTTGAACCTAAGACTAAAGAGCCCACGTTATAAACTGTGCCTGCTGTTACTTTTTACGCATATCGTTTGATGACAAGAGAAAACACCCACAATTTCTTGCTCTACTATCGCAGCTTATTAAACCAGTTCTTAGTCGATATGTAGGCAAAAGTTGAAACTGAGAGACTAAGGTACATTAAGAACAACCAACAAAAACTCAGAGATGACAACTACACCAACCTAAAAGACGCTATGGAAGATATGATGATGTGGATGCTCGAGAACTAGGTCAAGCTGTGATATTGCCATCGTAATTTATTGCCGGTCCCGGCTATATATTTGAGCGCACACAGAACTCTATGACCTACGTGAGGCAGGTTGGGTGACCTTATTTGTTTATTACATTTACATGTCACCCGAACTGGCCTGAAATAACTGAACATATTTTACCAGGACCAAAATCTAAGTATCAACATTACATTATAGGGCGTGTGTTCCACTTGAAAATCAAGATTTTCATGAATCTCATTACCAAAGGTGAACTTTTTGGTGTTCCTCTGTGTCACATATATTCCGTCAAGTGGCAAAAAGTGGCCTTCCTTACATTCATGTTTTATTGTGGTTGGAGGAAAAACTTACTCCAAACCGTATTGATGACGTCATTAATGCAGAAATCCCGTATCCATACGAAGACCCTATCCTATATGACATCATTAAGAGGCACACGTTTAATGGCCTATGTGGAAAATTGAACCAAAGTTGACCATGCATGTCTAATGGAAAATGCACCAAGAAATACCCTAGGGCTCTTATCAAATACACACAGTCAAGCGATGACGGCTATAAAAAGTACAGGCTGCAATCTCTCAGTGACGGTGGTTCTACTCTCACCATAGAGAAGCGCTCTGGCTAAATAATTGTTGAAAATCGGTGGGTGGTTCCATACAATCCTGTTCTTCTGCGCACGTTTAATACCCACATTAGTGCCGAATATTGTAATTGGGTCAGGTAAATCAAATACGTCTTTAAGTATGTGAACAAAGGGAGTGATTAGGCCACGTTTGGCATAGAAGACAGACGAGAGGAAGACCACAACTTTCGAACAGGCAGATAAATCAGCAGCTTGGAAGCAGTTTGAAGACTAATTTGATTTTCAATTCATGAAATATTCCCACCTGTAATGCATCTTTCAGTTCACGTGGAAAATTATCAACGTATCTACTTTTATACAGATAATGTTGTAGATCAAGTCACATGCCCTAAGAGTACAACACTCATGACCTTCTTTGAACTATATCGAACAGATAACTTTGCTAAGACCATTTTATACAATGAGCTGCCTGCGTACTATTTATGGAGGAACAATAAGTTTATTAGAAGGAAGCAAAGAGCTCCCGTCCCGGAACATCCTGGTGTTAAAAAAGACAAAGTGATTGGTGAGTTTACATCGTGCAGCCAAACAACTCAGAATACTACCACCTCCGAATACTCTTGCACCATGTCTGGGGCCCAATATGATTTGCTGACCTGAAAACCGTAAATGGTGTATGACGGCCAACATACCGGTCTTCTGTAAATAGCTTGGGTTTTTAGAAGATATAGTCACTGGGATAAAACGTTGGAAGAGGCAGCTGTGTCAGATTCACCTCATAAGCGGAGAGAGCTTTTTTCCACAATGTTACTGTTTTTCCAAGTGACTGACGCAGCAGTTCTGTGGAAAACACAAGGTTAACTTCTCTGAAGACGCCATGAGACAGGTTGAAAGTTCATCTATTATGGAAGAAATCACTTCTGTGTAGAGACAAGAAATTTTCAACAAAACCTTAGTTTTGTTGGAAGACACAATTCTTGCGATGGGAGGAGACACTCTTGTCAAGTACTGTCTACCCATGACTTGGAGGCACAGTGGAATCATAGAAAATCGAGAGTATTTCCGGAGATAGGCTATGTTGTTGGCGGGTTGAACGATTTTGTAATCAGTCATGAGCAGTGTTTGACAATAGACCAAAGGAACCTTTATACATATGTACTTCAAAGCATAGTGCCATCTTTAGGGAAATTGTTTTTCTTGGATGCTCCAGGGGGTACCAGATATACATTCCTTTTCAACTTATTGTTGGCCAAATTTAGAAGTGGGGGTAGAATTGCTATAGTTGTTGCTTCTTCAGGTATTACTGCAACTCTCTTGAAGGGAGACCAAATCGCTCATACAGCATTCAAACTGCCTCTTAACCTAAACAAAGTTGACTCACCTTCGTGCAATATTTCTAAACAAAGTATTATCGCCCAAGTGTTGAAAGACTGCCAGCTTATTGTTTGGGACGAATACACCACGACTCATAAGGCGGGCATTGAAGCTTTATATCGCACTCTCAGAGATATTCGGAAAGATAACAGTCTTATGGGAGGAATCACTGTATTGTTTGAGGTGACTTCAGACAAACACTCCCTGTTGTTCCAAGAGGCACGAGAGCTGACGAAGTTCATTCTTGCCTACAACATTATTCATTATGCCCATACATTTAAAAACTTTCATTAACAACTAATATGAGAGTCCACCTTAGGGGAGATCACAGGGCAGGTGAATTCGCAAAGACGTTGATTGATATTGGTGATGGCAGATTGAATTATCAGAACAACGTGATGGACATTCTGGCTGAACTTTACACTTTGTTAGACACTGTTGATAGTCTTATGGATCAAATCTTCCCCGACATTCAACACATTGACCAAAAATCATAGTTTTGGCTTTGTGAAAGAGCTTTGCTGACCTCCCCAAATGTGTCAGCTTCAGAACTCAATGGCCTTCTGTTGCAAATAATTGAGGGGTTTGAGGTTAAGTATAAATCAATTGACTCGGTCCTTAACACCGATGAGGTGGTAAACTATCCTGTCGAGTTTCTCAATATTCTCAACCCTCCAGGAATGCCGTCTCATCGATTAACTCTGAAATCCGGTGGTCCAGTGATGCTTCTCAGAAACCTAATTCTACAAAAGCTTTGCAACCGAACACGGCTTCAGGTAAAGTCTTTGCAACCGAACGTCATTGAGTCCACAATTTTAACAGGGACTGCAGTTGAATGATACCGTGTTTATACCAAGAATTCCAACTATTCCATCAGGCTATCCTTTTGAATTTAAACTTCTCCAGTGCCCTGTTAAGGTTTGCTTTGCCATGAAAATAAACAAATCACAGAGGCAATCACTGGAAATGGCTGGTATCGATGTAGGAGAAGATTGTTTTTCACATGAGCAGTTTTATGTAGCCTGTTCGAGGGTTAGAAAAACATCTAACCTCGCAATTTTATTACCATGAGGAAGAACATTCAACGTAGTTTACCGAGAAGTACTATAAACGAAATGAATCCAGTTCATCCCCATTCTTCTTAAGTAAAACTTAAGTTTTGAGGTACAACTACCCCAAGACTCACGATTTCGTCCGGGAGCAGGCAAGGGGGCCTATTATATATCCTCTTTACCAGATTCTGTTTATTTTAAACTGAGGGTAGTCTTTATGACCACACTTGTTTATGGTTTAACTATGTTCATATGACTAGTCTTAAATTTTTGGGGGACAGTCTGATGCCTTGTTCTATATGACCATGTCACTTATATTTTATGATTTGCAACAAAGGGGAAATAGGGGTGATCCATGGCGTTGCTGTATGACCTAATTGTGTCTTTGGCTGTTATCAGTCTTTGGCTTGACATTATTGTTGTACCCTAGTACAGTGTTCATCTCGTGAGTATGCTTCTATCCCAGAGGGGTGGCCCACTTGGCTCTTTAATGTCTAGAGGTTTTTCCATTGTTGTAGTTTGTCTCCAGTATTAATGATATTGTTGGATTATCAGGTGGTAATAATTAGGTATAGGTCTGCCAAATTTTTCTAATGACCTAGATTCCTGATATCTCTCTTTTTACTGTTTGTAAACTAATAGTTCCAGCATTGGGAACATTTCTTTTATATCATATTAATCTTTTTTGGAGTTAACCAACGCTAGCTGATTCAGTTAGCAACTATCGCTGTTATTCTTTAAATACGGACTTCCTAGTTTTAAAAGTTGTACAACATCGTTATTTGATCCAACTTATAATATTTGAGACATACAACCGTAAGCCTGCAGTGTGTTGTGTTTTGTTGCTTAACCATAACTTCATTTAATCCTTCCGATTAGAGTTACTGTAGTTATCTTTTTAGTACACTTTCATTTTAGAAAGTGCGAATGTTTTTCTTTAAGGATTCACATGCTTTTAAACCTTCAACCCACGCATTGTTGTCTTGGTTGAGTATACATTTAAGGTGCTTCACACCAAACACGGTAACAATGTTAACTCTTGTTACTTTGTTTACGCCTAGCAATAAACAGTGGAGATTATAGAGTTCTCTAGTGTATGTGAATATGTAATAATTTTATTTTGTTTTGATACCAATAAACTTATTTGCTAACTTGTATTTCACACTTATGTTTTGCGTGCCTTAACCTTTCCATTTCAATTTCCTTTTAACCATGGGCATCGCTTCTACCACAAAATAGGAATGACGCTGCACTTTAAAGCGAGACAAATATAACTGCGGACATAACGCATTCCCAAGAAGAGCTATATGAAGATGCGGCATCATGTGCGTCGGGAGAGAGGAAAAAATGGAAGTTTGTTTCCCTGAAAAATAAAACTCAAGAGAAAAAAGAAGATAATGTTCTACGTCAAGCCTTTAGCGTTCTTAATAAGCCAACGGATGATAATACGGTATTCGGTGATTATGCTGCTGCTGAATTAAGTCAGCTTCGTTCAGATAAGAGAAGAAGGAGATAGAAACGCATACTCCAGAAGGCTATTATAGAAATAAGGGAGGAAGAATAAGTAATTGAACGTGGTAGTATGCTATGATCGTCTACATTACTCCTGAGTTTCAATATTTATCCCATAAACATTCCAACCAAACTGCAGGATCTACTTACTTTGTATCTTAATAACAATATTCAGATTACGCTAGTGTTAATTTAAACTCGCTATCTAACTTCTATTATAACTATGATACTACTTCTTTACCTTCAGATAATTGTCTTTTAGTACATGTTTACCACAAGTATGATTCTTGAAATTGTTGTAACTGGTATCTGAAACAAATACATGAGGGATTGATATAGTAGAACAAATAATTAAGTATTATGTTAATTATTTTCCCTTATATCTATTAAATTATATTGTCAAGAATGTTATGTATAAAACTTACTAGAGGCTAAATACTAGAAATCGTAGTGTCAGAGAGAGCCTTTCTGATACCAATATTGATTTTCTGAGATATGTATCTTGTTATTTATTTTAGGAGCAACCTTTTCAAACACACATTCGTAGTTCCTAGGAGACATTCGCAAGAAATCTGTATATGAATATGTATACTCGTATAAAAATTCCCTCAGTAACTTTCCATGCGCACCTTCTTTGTCTCTTCTTGCTATCCATTTCCTAGCCCATAACCTCCTATTACCCCTTTTCTTACTCCGTTGTCCTTTTCGTGTTGATAATATTACAGCCACTGCAGCAACAAATTTTCTGATACGCGTCATTTTACAAATTTCTCAGAATACCTGTACTGAATACGAGGGGCCAATCTACCTAGTTAGTTACTATAGCGCGATAATACAGTGTACATATCAGATAGAGAAAGAAGTCTAGGTAGAGTTGCTCTGAGTTAGTCTAGCTAAATAAAGTAAAATTCGGCTGCAGTGTACACATTCTTTAGCGAAGCTCTCGCTAGATTTTAGTCTACAGTATACTCGTAATTACTCTTTGTTTCGTAAAGTTAATTCACTCACTCTAAGAGAATTAGCAATTTTTCCTTTACTTTCTCCTTTCTACAATCTTTCCCAGAAGTCTCTTAAAATAACTTAGGCAAAAAAAAAAAAAAAATGGTCTGATTTTCTCTTGTAGTGAGACATTTTGCGCACTAATAGAAATAAAACGTTTAATCATAACATAATAAAACATGTCACCAAAAATTTTCCTTTTTTAACTGAGCAAGATTGTCATATAAGAGTGTGCGCGCTCTCTAAGAGGACCATCCACTGTGCATCCTTAGACAAGGCCGTGGCCTAGTAGACATTTTTCCAAAGAAAAACAAAAATTTTCAAATATTAAATGCCTCTAGAAGATATATGAAGCTAATTTTTATGTTATCTAAGGGCAGTGATTAAACACATTTAGTGCTTTACATTTGTTTGATATTTAGAAGCTTACACACACTCTTTAAGTCTGAAAATTTACATTGAGCATTTTTTTTTTAGCACCGCGTCTTACTACCAGTTCATGTTATTTATTTATGGACTAACTATGCTAATGGTGTTAGGGATTAGAAAGGTTACATTTAGCAGAAGTGTACTGGCATTTGCGTGGAGGGTGAGTGGGGAACAATGTTGGGGTAAAAACCTCAGTACACCCAACCGAGATTAGAACCTCGATCTCCCCGCCATTGGTTATCTAATTCAACATGAAATTAGTGCGTTAGACCATGTGGCCACCAAAGCGGGCGAACATTTATTAAATAAAGGCGTATCCAAAGGCCGCAGAGACGGGGTAGTGAGGTTTCAGGAGGATTGGAATTCAAAGGGGGCTAATGCACTATACAAATAATTTTTGCACCCCACCCCCAATATTCCAATGCCCTATGATATTTTCCAATACAATAATATTAAAAAAAACAATCTAACTAGATTCTAAATCTAAAGGAATTGGATTAAAAATTTAAAAAATCAGGTGAGGATCGTTATAAATATCTTTTAGAGACGTCGACAATTTAAAAAAAGTGGGAAGACCACTCGAAATTGATTCTCGAAGAGTGTAATTAAAAAAATATCGAAGACCTCGTCAATTGCTTAAAGGCATCCTATTGTAAAATTTTTGCTGGGGAGGTCCCCGGAACGCTCCAGGCTGGAGGAGGTGGGTCAAGTCCCTCGACTCCCGAGGTCGACACTTATGTTGTTCTCTTCAGCCCTAAAAACAAAACAAAACGTTTTTGTTCGAAACTATTTATTATAAATGCTTCGTTTTCGGGATATTTGGATTTGGGTACCTTAACTTAAATACCCCACCCTGTATATATATCTTTTTATTAAAGGTTTAAAAACTTTATAATGGTTTATTTCATTTTTTAGCTAGGGAAAGATTTGATATAATAAAAGTAAAATCTAAAAATATATACAGTACTTAACAGTAACAATAATTTAGTGCCAGAAATAGGTAATAAGAAAGAAAAATGCTGCCGGTAAGATTGACCGAAGACAGTCCTTCTAGGTAGGCAGTAATCTCCGGTCCTTCTTCTATTGCTAGGGGCTTAATATTGATCATTTCCAGGAGTGTATCTTCCCCGGACGATGTGTTAGATAAACTTTCCCAAGCTTGTCATCAGTTTGTGCTATTTTTAGTTTATAAGTCCACCTAAATTTTCTCATTTTAACAATATGTAAAAAAAAAGAGTGAATTAGCTGCACCTTATCGCCCGTCATCTGTTACTATAACGTACGTCTGACTATCAACTCCTTAAAAATAAGAGACCTACAATGCACCACTCGATTATCTTCATCCTTTTAATAATGTTCATATTTATTTGGTAAAGATTAATAAATGATGAATTTAAATATTATTTGTTATTAATTTTATTCCCTTCTCCTTATTTGATATGAGATTTAGTCTTCTATGACGACATGTTTCGGTGTTATATATAGATGTTACACCATCGTCAAGTCTTATTTATGATACAGATGATTTATTTTAAATACAAATTATCGGAAGGTTTGTGAAATTTTGAGGTACTTTATGTAAAATTGTTTATTATCCCACAAATTTTTTACATATAATACCTCAAAATTCACAAACTTTCCGATGATAGTCTATGTATTTTTAAAAATAAATCATCTTTATCATACATAAGACCTGATGATTTTGAAACATCTATATATAAAACCGAAACATGTCGTCATAGAAGACTAAGTTATTATCAAAAAAGAGAAGGGAATAAAAGTAATAACAAAGAAGATTTAATTTAGCCTTTTGATATTATATGACAAGGGTCATTCCCCCGGTGGTATCTGATGTAGGCCTACCTCAACCCTCAACGTCTGTATCCTGACATAAAAGCCCGGTGTCAAAGTCAACTGTACCTCAACATCACTCAATTGCATTAGCAAGACAATTACGGAAGTAACTGTCAATTTTTCGTAAATTATTGTTTCACTTGATAATTTTTAACTCCTTCCAAAGCTGAGAGAGTATTTAATGCTTTTATGAACGATTTCTGTCCTATGAGTATTTGCAATAAATAACACTATCTGAAGTAATCTCCCAACAGTAAAATTTTTCTTCCGAATTGGAAATGATTATTCAATATATCCTATTCTGAAACAAATGATTTACTGCAGCTAGTGCATGGCTCAGAGCCATTGTTGACTCAACCTATATTAGCATGATGACGTTTGCATCATTCATTGTCATCCTAAAGCAGGGGTGTCAGGGGTGTCAGTGGTGTCATTTGATCATAAGGGCAACACTGAAAATAAAAATACTGAAAGTGTTGCATTAAAAAAAAGTCAACTTCATAAGCAACGATAACTCATTTTATTACCTTGTTTTTATTTAAAAAAATTACTATGTAAAATATAACGGTTCACTCACATACATACGAGACAAACACTGGTACTATTTATTTAGCGAACAAAATATTCCAGCTTCTACTTTTTCCAAAACAGACGAACGTGATATTTAATTTTGCGTTTTACCTGCTTTTAAATGTACTGTACGTTTTGAGGGTCACCATATTTGAAACCTTATTTTAACACATCACCCTTAATAAACTCCAATAAAATATATTTAAAATTGAATTCTTTCAAACTATGTTTTTGTTGACACTTAATTATATTTCACCTAAAACCATTAAAATAAATCGCATGGCCCCTTGCTAAAGTGGACAAACGAGACTTATTTCAATATTTTTGTCACCTCTTAACTCTGGAGTAGGAAATTACTAACGAACGTTTGCTCTTCACCGTCCATTGTTGGGTCTGAAAAGCTGCAATATCAGAAATACCCGACCAATATTGTGACATTAGCAAAGTAAAATTTGATAGTTCTCCAAAGTAATGCCAAATTTCCAAATTTCACACTTTATTTACTAAACCTTTCTAGCATGCCCAGTTTTTTTAATATACCTGCTTGAAGTGTTAAAATAGCACTTCGTCCCATTAATCCCATCTATTTTGTTTAACAGTTTAAGGGGTACAATCATGAATCGCTTTAGCAGGTCACTACTTGCTTTCACGCTCACCCGCTATCTATCATTACCTCTTTCTTACTTACCAACACCGGACAGTCACATTTATGAAAATAAGTGTCAGGCCACATTGATTGTTGGTTCGTAAATAAGCTCTATGGGCCGTACAAAATCGTAGATGAGGCCGCATGCGGCCCGCGGGCTGCAAGTTTGACGTGCCTATCCTAAAGAAACTTTTTGTTCTGTATTCAACGTCAAATATATGATGTTGCAAACCGTTTCTTCTCCGTTTATGCCGTGGAAACTGGTCACTGTGTTATTATTTACAATTTCTGTTTGGATTTGACATTGGAATTTCTATTATAGGCTCTCCTTGCTTTTGAAGTGCGAATAATATGTCGACGAATTAAAATGATTTAGTAAATCAAGTTTTAGTTTTTTATAATTCTTACATTTTTACCACTTTTCATGTTTGAAGGTTTTGCGCATTTCTTGAGTAGTAGCTCTACAATTTAATCAAGTTTCATCTATCTCATTGAGAAGTACTAAACATATTCTCTGAACATGTATAAATTACACATATACCATTAGACTTTTATTACTATATATTATTTTATTTTAAATAATATTATTACAGATTAATATAGATTATTTTATATTAAACTCCCATTGTCACAAATATTTAGTCATTTTGGTGTATTTCCGAACGCACCTATTGCCAAGGAGATTTATACATTAAAAATGTGTAGTATGTTGGATTTCTTACAACTCTGACCTAATCTGGGAGCTAAAGGATGAGACAGAGGACAGTGTGCATTGGCGGTATAAGTCCACTGACAAAAGGAATGGACCTGTCGTAAGACAGAACACCTAATAAAATAATTAGAATTAGTATAGTGCTACCTCCCATTTAAATTATTCGGTTCAATGAATGTCCGATGACGGGGAAGTTAAGGGTCAAATAACAGAATGGTACATTATTGGTTGTTTTCCACATACTATTTACCACTGTGGTTTTTCCATACTCTCTACTCACTAATACGGGCTAACTTTCTATAAATTAAAATCCCTGTCCGTTCTCCATACATTAAGCCGTTAAATAAACCTTGTGTTTAAACGTATGGACAAAAAGAATACTGTGTCTCTCTGCATAGAATATCCTTCAAACAGGAATTCCGCTTTAGTGGAAGGTCACTCAGTGTATACCCCGCAGTAGATAGCATCACGTCATTGGATTGTCATGCCTGTTTTGACCTTCCACGGTAATATTTAATCAAACAATATGGTTGTCCTCTTCTGTACACTAATTAAACAAATTAACTCGAAGTACTTACTCTAAGCACGAAATAATATAAGAAACCAATTTGGATTTGAGATTCTAGCTATAGACTTCAAGAATAGGTTTTAATTTGTTTTGCGTTTTTTAAGTAAATATATATTGATACGAATGGATTGAAAATAAAAACAAAATAATAGTAACATTTTTTATGTGTATCAGATCTTACTCCCGTCCCTGAATATCCTTACATTTAAACTGATATGGGTGACATGGCGGTCTGGCGGTAAGGTGTCAGACTTCTGTGCTCGGGGTCCGGGGATCAATCCTCGGTCCTGACACGGATTTATCTGATTGTCAAACCCTTTCTTCATCTCTGACAAGACGTGTATTAATCACAACTTGTGACTGTGTGGAATGCCAGGCCTCCACCGTAGTTCGGATCCCACGTTAAACTGTAGGTCCTCCATTTCATCTCACAACACCCTACCATTACACATTAGCGTAAGTGCGTGTAACAAGAACGGGTAGTAAGACACGGTGATAATAATAATAATGATAATAATACTATACATATACATAATACAGAAAGTAAATATAGGTGTCCAGAAAAAGATTAAACACTTCTAAATGGGCATTAAAACTGAAGTTTGGCATTAAAATTAAAACTAAATTTAAATAAAATGAAAATTAAATTAAAAAACTAACAGAAAAATCATCTTAAGAGAGGGTAGTATAAAATTTAAATTTGGCAGAAATAAAAGGTGCTACCTCAAAGGAAGGTGGAATATTAAAATTTTGATTATATTTACCCTTTTTATCGTGTTTACCATTTTATCCTCTTAATCTATTTTACACATTTTAACCTTTTTACTTGCCCTTTTTACCATTTAAAAAAATTGCTTGGATTCCTAATTTCGACTCTGTTAAACCTTTATGTCTTTTATTCACATTTTAAACATTTCTACACTTTTTTTTTAGACTTTTCACCTTTATTTACCCAATGGCAGTAGGAACTCGTAAGTTCATTGTCACACTTATCTAAGTACGCACCTATCCCTTTCGTGAGCTAATTCTATCCAGTCTATCTTATTACACTCTAGCTCCCTCAGGTCTATCCAAATGTTATCCTCTCTGCGTCGGGTTATTCCCAATGGTCTTTTTCCATTGGGTTTGATATTAAATAGTCAATACCTTGAACGCGGTACTCCCATTCGCACTGAATGACCTACCCACCGTAACCTGCGGTATTTTATTACCATACAATGTATTGTGAGGAGTACAGGGTATGTGGTTCATCATTATGAAGCCTCTTTCACTACCCACTATTTTCTTCAACTTTTGAACCAGATATCTTCTTAATCACCTTGTTTTCGACCACCCTAAATTTATTTTCGTCACTTAAGGTAAGAGACCATGTTTCGCAACCATAGAAAACAACCGGTAAAATTATGTTTTGTATGTTCTGAGTTTTACATTTCTTGACAGTAGGCGAGACGCCACAACTTACTGACCGAGTAATAACAAGCATTTCCCAACCGTATTTTTTTCCTAATTTCCAATCCAATATTGTTATCGCTAGTTAATATTGTTCCTAAATATTTGAATTCATTAACCCTATCAAATGATATGTTTTTGCTGTAATCTCTAAACTTTAGTCCTCAATCTATGTTCTCTGTGTTATCATATACTTAGTCTTTTCAGCATTCACTTCTAAACCTATTTCCTTACTAGCCTTTACTAAAATTTCTGCATATTTTCTTGTAACAGCTTTTTTACTATAACCTAACAAAGCTACATCATCTGCGTACCCTAATAGCTTTATTGTACCGTTTAATTTCAACCCTTCCCTAATCTCTTGCATTATCCTAATAGCCCAAATCTAAATAGTCTCTGACTGTTCTAGTCGCGTCCCTTGTAAAGTCATGATTCTGTGGTTCGTCTTTGGGTTTAAATTATTTTTCTAATACCATGGCTATGGCTTCAGCCATCTCTGCGCTATCGTAAGCCATGCCATGTTCCCCATGGATTGCTGGTACAGTCTTTATCCTGGTATTACCCCTGAGTTGTTGTGTTACTTCCCACAAACTGTATCTATCAAGTGGGGTCTCAGTGACGTAGGTGTTCCAGTTATTTAGTTTAATGTCCTTGATTCTTCTCCTCACTTGGACTCTGAGTCGGTTGTACAGTGTCCTGTGTTGTGGCGTTCTGTGCGTCTGCTAGTCCCTTCTCGCTTCCCGTCTCTGGGCTATAAGGATGTCCATATCCGGGTAATTTAGTCGAAGGTCATGTTGGGGTGGTTATCTTGTGATGTTTGCTCTGTAGGCTTCCTGCACCGTTGTTGTGAATAATTGTATTGTAGCGTCAGCCTGTTCTATTGTGTCAATCACTTGTAATTCTGGCAGCGTGTCCTTTAGTGTGATTCTAAACTCGTCCCAGTCTCAAGTTGTAGTAGTTTGTTTGAGACCGTGTATTTAAAAGTTAGTGCCAATTTTTATTTAACGCAGTATTGGATTGAGTTCCAAATCGAGTTCCTTTAAGATTGTCATATCTTCAAGGGTTACTCTAATGTTGGTCAATGCCACATATATGATTTCAGGTCTGTGAAAATAGTTTGGGGGACAATGGGTGGGTTCGTCGGAGGCAACAACTATGTCATCATGTGTGTCTGCGTGATCTGATAATATCTGGCCGTTCCCGGTGGTTAGTCACCTATTCCAAATTGTATTCTTAGAATTGAGATCACCCGCCAAAAACAATTGGTCCACGTCTGTGATATCATCAAAGTCTTGTGGTAGTAGCGTCTTTGTTGGGGGTTTGTATATAGCCGTGAATCGGACACTCCCATTGCTACTTATATTTGTGGCTGTGGCTTCAATATATTGTAGGTTTTGAAAATTGTGTTGATAGGGGGGTAATTGGAATTTAATCATGACTGCAGTACCGCCACCCCTACCTTGTGGCCTGTTTGTCCTGTAGGTATTATAACCATAAAAGAAAACATTTTTTTCGGGGTTTGGGTGAGTCTCATTTATAAAGGCTAGATCTATTACATAGGTTTTAAATATATCTTCAAGCTCTTGGGCTTGTGTGAGTAGTCCGTTCGCACTCTATATAAAAACCCGCAGGATGTATTTTGTCACCGTTACGTTTGTTTTAGTCATCTTCGGTCAATAGGTAATCAGTTACTCCCTACAATAATATCAATATTTTGTCTGTCTGGTTGGTAGCCTCTTTGAGTTGGATGAGGTATGGTCTGAAGTGTGTTAGTAGTTTCCTTGTGTTTATTTCCTTGAAAAACTTTATGAGATTCTTCAAGTCAGCTAGTGAGGAACTCTTCTCTTGCTGTGTGTGGCCCCAGAGGATTTGGTTTTTGACGGCTCAAGAGTAGTCTTGGTAGATGATTGTGGCCTCGGGCGCACCAATTTCACAGCGATCCAGGATCTCCCTCCCTTTGTTATGTAGTAATGTGTCCCCCCCCCCNCCCCCCCCCCAAGATAGTCATGGGCTACAAGGTATTGCTTTGAAGCCGGCCGCCTATTATGTCTTTTAGATACTGGTAGGCACCATTAGGATTAACGCAGCTTAACACCCTGCACAGACTGGCCCGGATTCTGTTGTGTAGAGGGTTTTGGAACCATTTAGTTTGTGATGTCCTGATGGTGATGTACTCTTCGCTGTCCACGTCGAGTCTTCTAGCTCTTTCGAATAGTCTTCTCTAGGAACAGCAGACGCGTCCGAACTCCTTGGGATCTCGTAGACGAATAGTGAAGTGACCAAGTAATGGGTGTGTCTCAGATACACAGAATAAGCAGAAGTAGATTAATATTATCTGATGCTCCTTGAAGGGGAGCACGAGAGCAAATTCCAACACGTACCGACCAATTGGTCACACCGTGTGGTTTTCGGAAATTAAAACAAAGTGATTATCGCATCTTGTGAAGGTTCTGAGACAAAGAAAAGACATATTATTATTAATATTAGTATGGAAAATGATGTTAAGTCGAATAAGAGTTTTTAGAGTTACGTGCGGAGACACTACTCTATGGGGGGCTGATTGAGAGCCTTCCAAACCACTGTTTCACACTTCTCGCTTATCCGATCAGGGATTTGGGATGTCGGTGGCACCTTCTAGGTTCAATGACGTAGTTTCCAAGCCCCTGGATAAAAGTATTAGGGGCACCAGGAAGTCTGTCGTAGAAAGACTGTGGCATCTTCCGTAAGTGGTCCTTGATGGTAGGCATCTCCAGGTCACGATGCAGAGTCATATTGCTAAATTGGCAAGGTGCGTCCACAATGATCCTCAGACACTTGCTCTGCCTGCATCCTCCTCATATACGTGTCCACCAGGTGGCCCCAAGTGGGACACGCATAGTCAAGGATCGGCCTGAGAAACTACTTGTACAGTGTCAGAATGTTCCTTGTAGACAGGGCACTGTGCCTGTTAAGTGGTGGGCCTAGGATTATCAGCCTTTCCTCGCCTTGTTCAGTCTCTCAGTACAGTGTAGTCACTAGGTCAGCTTGGTTGCCAGCGTAAGTCCCAGGTACCTAGTACTGTTGAAACCCCCAACCCCAGTCAGAAATAATAGTCAAGGAAGTAACAAGAGATATGTTTTTATTTAAATAACAAAACATATTCAATTCGATGAGATCAGTGAGACAGATCTAAGCGTTAGGTGACATCAACGTCCACACGAAGCTCTAAATTTATTTGAAATGAACATTCCAAAGAAAGGACCTGATTTAAAAGGCATACAAAGGTTTATGAACTATAGAAATAGTTATAGTCAAAACAACTTTATATAATATGAGAAATGTAGTGTACAAGTAAGTTTGAAAGCGCCAAGTTTCCTGAATTGCATCTCATGAGTTACAACATCAGACAACTAACATATAATATTCGCCAAATATCTACTCTTGCCCATAAATAGCGGCTCAAGACCCTAAATTCACCTTATTAACTATATGTATTGCAATATGTGACAACATTGCAGAATCCTACCACTATATAGTCCTGGAATCTATCACGTGTTCTCAAGGTGCAAGAATAATATGAGGGGCAGAAGAGTAAGGGGTAGCATGCTTCTAGAACATACTGGTTTATACTACGTCTCTCCAGGCATATATGGAAAGATCTGGACTAGGAGATTGCCGAACACAGCTGATAGAGCGCAGTGAGCGCTCGTGCATATCGTTCTTTTTTCTGGGCGTGGCTCGGTACTCACGACGAGGAATTAACCATGGACCTCGATTAGTCAGGTTTTTGACAGTGCTGAGAAGTGTTGTAGAGCCGTGGTGTTGCTGAGACGAGTAAACTGGGGCCAGGGTGGTGAGTGATGCAACCTTTTATTGTTTACTTGTTGTAACGAGGTTACAATGTCTTCCCTCAGGGGACGACGAAGACATCCTCAGCTTTAGGTGAACGAAAAGAGGGGCGCCTCCTCCGACATTTGTAGCTGGTCTCAAAGAAAGTGAAGGTACTAGTCTCGTCTCAGGTCTTAGCAGATGGTCTCCACGAGGGTTGTAGATACATCCAGCAACCAAACCCACATACTTCATGGCAGACTCTAATTATGCATGCCCCCATCCAGACATGCCATTCCCTATATAGGCCACACGGGTCAATGTCTACGTTGGCTTGCAACTTGGACCATCAAGATCAATAAGGGTGGTCTACATCACGACAAGCTCACGTATCTTCCACCGTAGTTCAGTTTCCAGTTGCAGAGAGAATGGGGAAGATTAAGGAGTAACCAGAAGGAATCAGGAGGCGTCTTTGAGAACATATAATAGACACACATTTACTCTATAATCTATTAAGTCCATGAGTCCATTACACCAGCCTAGTCTGCCACGGACACTATCAAGTCCAACCGATGGTCCTTGCAGAAGCCACCGAAGTACCCTTAGCTCCGTGTATGATGGTAGTCCCTAACGGTGTGGATAGGTGGGACTGCCACGATATTCTCCTTGATGCGTGATCCTTCCGGGGAGTGAGCACTTCTCACGCTATCTCTTGGTTGAAGCGACGCACAGACACACGCTTCAAATTAGGCATTCAAACGCAGGTTTCTGGCTAGGAATATGTCCCGACACTAACATGCTACATTAGAAAATAAAAGGAGCCCCCCTCCCCTTATATTTGGTTCATCATGCACAATTACGTCCTTATGACTAAAAAGCACTATTAAATTATAAAATATTAAAGATATTTACACTGAAAAATACACCACACGCATTAAGAAGGTCAATGACATTATATTACTGCCTTCAAGTAGCTCACTTACACCCTACAAACCAAAGAAGGGTCAGCTACTTATTTAATAGTACAGATATTAGATTAAGAGCCTGTCTATTGACCACAGGCCACTCCACTTGTAGGACAGTTTTGCCGAGGACCTGTCGGAAACCGAGCTACACTTACATACAACTTTGTCTCCAAGCTCAAACATGACGGGGATACGTCCCCGGCTATAAGTGGACGCTACCTTTTTATATTAATTTTGGATGTTCTCAAAAGCCAGCTCACATTTTACCTCATACAGGTGATCGCTAGCATCATTTAAGAGGGGGCAACATCCCTGTTGGCCAGAAAGGCGTGGTTAAAATCCCTGTTAAGGAATATCGAGGAAGGGTGGCATTAACTGACACGTGAAACGTGGAATTGAATGCAACGTTCAAAAGTTCCATGTACTGATCCCAGCGGGAGTGGTTTTGGTGGTGGAAGATCGCGAAGGCGATATTTAAGTTACGGTTGAATCGCTCCACATGGTTATATGACGGGTTATAGGGGCTGGTGGTCACATGTTTAATTCCCCAAGAAAAGCACATATCCCGAAAGGCCCTAGACTTAAAATATGAACCATTGTCACTCACGACGACCCTAGGGGTTTTAAGAATTTCCCACACACGCCTATATAGGGCATTTACATTAGTCATAGCCTTCATGTTCTTAAGTGTGATTAGGACAACAAATTTGGAAAAAGTATCTATAGCAACAAGGATAGAAGTGTTGACCAGGGATGAGTGGGTCAGTGGTCCCACAAAGTCGATAAAAACCTTTTCTCAAGGCCACCAAACTATATCTTCAGAGTGAAATCCTATTTTAGAATTGCTGGTGGGTTTCGCCATCTGGAATGTCTCACACTTGCGTACCCAATCCCTAACGACTCTAAACAGTTGAGGCCAGAAACATTCTTTAGAAATTTTAAGTTCAGTTTTAAGAATGCCGCAATGGCCACCAAGAATGGAATCATGAAAGTATTTGAGCAGCATAAGTTTAAGTTTCTCGGGGACAAAATATTTGGTATTACCTTTTATGTTGACTACTATGAGGTCTTTATGAATGCCGTAACTACTCACCCTTTCTCCAATCTTAATCCTATTGACAATCTGCGCAAAAAAAAGATCTTATAACTAACTGATGGTCCCTAATAGAGATGAAAGATTCCGGGATGGTGTGGATGACAAATAGAGAATTTCCCTCCTCAATATAGCCAATGGGGTCCTTATCCTCGGACATGCGTGACAAAGCATCAGCCACAACATTGAGTTTGCCGTCGATTTGATGTGTAGTAAAGTTATATCTGGACAGTTTCTAAGCCCATCAATCAAATTTCCCCAGCTGTTTTGGGTAGTTCCACATCCAACTCAGAGCCATATTGTCAGTAAATAAGTTGAACTGTCGGAGTTCCAGGTAATCCGAGAATTTCTCGACACCCTAAACGCAGCTGATACATTACTGTTATTAAATACTATACTTCCTCTCAGTGAGTTTCAAGGTCATGCTAGCGAACACTACCGGCCTACTACCCTCGGATGTCAGTAGAGAGAGAACCGTCCCTAGAGATACTGAAGAAGCGTTGACGTGTAGTTGTTGGAAGGCTGTCGTGCCCATCAAAACCAACAATTGCTTCCTGTAACGTGAGATATAGTATGAGTCTAGTTCGAAAGAATATTTTATGATATACTCCTTCCTCAAGTAAGGCCATCAGACGTCTTCATTGAGTGCATAAGACCCTGCTGAATTGCTATACCTGGAGAGACTCCACAGCAGAATTTAACACTGCAACGGATGGTGAAATAGCCTCTAGGTATCATTTTATTCAGCTCCTCAGGGTATATTTTTCTAAAACATCTTCCATCTGTTGCAAGTATAGCCTTGTGCACTTGGCATAAGGAAGGTGGCCTGATCATGTAAATAAGGAATCATTTGTTTGATATAGTGCAGGTGAAGTTACAAATTTCCAGTTCTGTCTGCTATTAATTAAGCTAGTAAAATCTCTTGTCTGAAATATTGGACGCATAGCTTTACAGTGCAACTATAGCTTTCTACCAATTCACAGCTAATTTTAATAGTTTTTACAAGCTTGTACATCAAAGTATTCAATTCTAGCCTATCTCTCCTTGAGAAATAAAACCTTTTATAAAATGTCTATGGAAATGTATGATTTCTTGTTGATGACCCCAGGTAAATTCATTATCACGAAGGTGACCTGGTGGTCTAGGGGTAAGGTGTCGAACTTCTGTGTTAGGGGTTAGGGGTTCAATCCACGGTCCCGGCACAGATTTATCTGATTACCAAACCCTTCCTTCACCTCTGACAAGACATCTTGTGAATGGGGGAATGCCAGGCCTCCACCGTGGTTCGGATTCCACGTTAAACTTTAGGTCCTTCAGTTCATCTCATCAATCACCCTTCCATTACACATTAGCGTAAGTGCGTATAACCCGAACGGGTAGTAAGACGCGGTGCTAATAATAATAATTATCACGAACAAGAAGACATCCAAGAGTTTGTTTTGAAAAGTTGTGTTCTCTTACAGCATGATAATATGCATGATCGGAGAGCATGTGAATAGCTGTCGCCTTAGGATAAATGGTTGCCCAAAGTTCTCAAATGCCACGGCCACTCATTATACAACCCACAACACATAAGTAAGGTATGGGGAGATGGAACCCCCAACCCGTATAAGACATTTTTAAAATCTTATGTTTATGCTACAACTTCAGTTGCTTAGGCGTATATTGGTTTATCAAAAGTGGAAAAGCATACTTTTTGATCAGCTTTCCTACACTGTTCCTCTTCACACTTAATTGCAGGGAATATGCTTGATAGGTTACTAAGAGGAAGATCAATAAAGGGAAGAATTTAACTTTGCTAACATAACATGGGCTAGAGCTTTGTGTATTTCATTAGCAACTCCAGATGAGGGAAGCTGATTTACCAATGGTTGATCCAATACTCCACACAATATATAGATGTTTAAGTCCCTCATTGCCTAATACCATATTTACATCTTGAATTATAATATGTCAAGACCATTTAGGAAAGGTATTTCTTAATGATGAAGAGGGATTCTCCCCGCTAAGACAAAAGGCTTTGGGTATCATGTATATCTTAGGAATTGGATGAATATTCAACTTATTCTGTTGAAGGGTTACATATTGGATGTCAAAAACTAAATAGCTGGTAGTGTTTGACTTGACTATCAATGTTATCAATTGTATACACACTGGTCAATTGAATACGTACCGTAACTAATTGCACCTTCACTAAAGAAAATGAAATGTATCGAATGTTCTTGCGTGGCCAAGATGCCGCTTGTAAACTAAATCTAGAATCGCGAAGAACTGTAAACATCAACAAGGATTTTATATGTTTTAATTCTCTCAATAATGTTTTTCAATAATGCTGTAGTTAATTCGAGTGGTATGCATAGGGTGATCCACGAATAAAATAAAATAAAATTCAAATATTTTAAGCTCTTTTAACACCAAACGAAATCGATACAAATATTTTGTTAGCACTTTCTATTGCTCAACTTTAAAATTTAAATAGCATCTGTTATATAAAAGGCTATTTCTAGCTGAAAAACCACAAAGCAACATTAAAGAATTAATACGTAGTCACATAGGCTCTTTTTGAATGGAAAAGGGGGAATCTCCAGTCAAATATTTATATGCTTTTATATGTTAAAGAGGAAAGATTACTTAAAATTTTGAGCAAGAAATCTGTTTGCAACGAATTTTTTTAAGGTACCTTTAAAATGTTTACTAATATTCCTGTGATATCAGGCGTAATTTAAAAAATCAAATATTTAAAGCTCAATGCTCAGCGTCTTAGACCACATGAATACTGGGAAATATATGTTTAATATCAATTAACTAAGGAATTTCATACTTTAAATAAGTAGTTAGATAATTTTTGGGTGTACACTTTAGAAATATCTAATATCCATATTGAGCCTGACGATTTAGACACCTTGATTACCTATTCGGATAGCTAAAAAGCTAAGAAACTTAAAAAGCGGAATCTTAGGGAAACATTAATTTTCTCTACTACACATAAAGTGATCCTGAATTATTTTAAATTGTGTGATTGCCGCTGCGGAGGGAAGCCAAACAATGGACCATGAACTGTAACCCTCCTTTTATCACCACTCAGGAATAACAGTCGGAGATGGTTAAAAGAGAGTTGTTTTATCAGATAACATCAAGCCTACCCTTACCGTAAATCTAAAATTCCAAGTAGCTTTTAGAGGCATCAAATTTACGAAATGTTTGCAGGCCTTCCTCCGGCTTAAAATATGAAACCAATAAACCTTATTTCTTATTGTGTTTTTTCGTAACTGCCCTTTTCTCCCTGAAAATAAAAAGTTTTGCTGCAGTTGCTTGAGTTCGACCACTTTACCCCTTCATTTTGGAAGGCTGGTACTCGCCTCTGATACATACATACATGTAAGATGTGTACCCTTGTAGCATTTATTGGAACAAATGCTCCAAGAAAAAGTCTAAGTTCAAGAAACTCACCTAAAATGTCCCCCACTGTGCT